>JACEIK010001228.1:178822-197488 GCA_018107945.1 Datura stramonium
GTGTGATATCATGCCCTTCATGGTTCTACCCTTGGCAAGGTAAGAACACCCTCCCGACTAGGGATTTACATGTAGGGCTCCATGTGTGCTCATGAGGGGTACATCGGTCATAAGAATCTCCCATTATTTCACATGTTTTATGCATTATTATGTTCATGTTATTTTGGCGCAAGTAATGATTTATAAATTTTCTCTTATGGCTATGGTAATGAATGGATTACGAATGATTTAAACACCTTGAGTCTTATGTTATCTTGTGATATTTACATTATGAGCATGTTGTCCCATTATTTTGATATCTTATGAGCTTTTGTTTATTATTTTAAATATCCATTTTTACTTACCTTGCATACTCGGTACATTTCATGTACTGACCGCATACTCTATGCTGTATCGTTTCATGATATAGGCTCCGGTCTTCAGACCCAACACCGTCAATAGTTAATCTCAGAGATTAGCGTTCAGCTCTTGGGTGAGTCCTCATTCTCCAAGGACTAGTTCATATTAGCTGTGTTTTCATGTTCAGTTTTATAGACTTGTCAGGTTAGTTGGGGGCTATTGTCCCATCAACCCATCGGATACGTTAGAGGCTTTCAGACTATATGTAGTATTAAGTTTTAATGTATGTAGTACGTTCCGCATACCATGTTGTGTTATGTTTATGCTTCCACTATGTCATTATGTTATGTATTCCACTTTATTGATATTGAGTTAGATGTATCTTCATGCCATGGGTCGATTTGCAGTCTCTCGGGGCTCCTAGTCTCGTGTTACGATCCGGATTCACGTTCGGGTCGTGAAAAACTTGGTATCAAAGCCACAGGTTTGAAGTGTCCTGGGGTGGCTGAAAGAAAATTTAAATAGAGTCTTTTTCATGGTTTGTGAAGCGCGCCACACTTATGACGAAGAGGCTACGAGACGTTTAGAAAATGTTCCCTTCTTTCATAATCTATGTCGTACGGTGAAATGTCTCCCTATCTTTCTAATTCGTCCTATTCACGATTGTAGAATCATGGCTCCCTGCATAGTAAATGGTAAAAGGAATTGTAATGGAGAAGGCTAAGAGTTTGGATACGAAAACGGACACCAGCAGGCCCCACCAGTTCAGTAGCACCATGTACTGGAGCCGGTTGCCCATGCTGAGTTTCGGGAAGCTATTTAGATGCTCTCTCGGGCCTTGACCGCTCAGGTCAATCAGCAGGTATTTGCGCATGTTCTGCAAAATGGAAATGCAGTGGTGGATCAAGTCAGGGATTACTTGAGAATGAACTCGCTGGAGTTCTATGGGTCGAATGTAGATGAGGACCCGCATGAATTCATCGATGAGATTCTAAAGATCACCCAGGTCTTGGGGGTGAAATATGGGGAGTGCGTTGATTTTTCATCTTATCATCTGAAAGGGGTTGCACATATGTGGTTTAAACAATGGAGAGATAGTAGGGCAATGGGAGCGACCCTATTGGTTGGGAAGAGTTTCATGCAGCCTTTTTGGATCGGTTCTTCCCTCGTGAGATGAGGGAATTGAACGCGGCTGAGTATGTAAATCTTAAGCAGGGTGAATGTTTGTTCAAGAGCACGCTTTGGAGTTCACCCGCTTATCCAAGTATGCACCAAAGTTAAGTGGCAGACCATAATGCTCGGGTGAGCAGATTTGTGCATGGAGTGGCGGACTGCCTAGATAAGGACTGTAGGATTGCCATGCTGTATTAAGAAAAACTTTTCCCACATAGTGTTGCATGCCAGCATATGGAGACAGTGTACCGGAGGAAGAGAGGCCAAGAGGGCCAGGATAGAAAATTATAGGCTCAGCCTATATCAAAGGGGAGGGGGGGACAGTGACAGTAGTCTCATCACAAGTCTTTTTGCTCCAACACCATTATTAGCTAGTGCACCATTGAGATCACGAGGGGATCAAGAAGTCGGGCTTTAGATTCGAGGGGCTAGGGTAGCATGCAGATAGAGCGCACCTTCCTAGCCTGTGCAAGGTGCGGAAAGAATCAACCAAGGAGGTGCCTAGTTGGCTCAGATGCCTGTTTCGGGTGTGGCAAACCTGGACACAAACTCAGGGATTGCCCTTCGGCCAGATCAGGGGGTAGCGGAGCCCATATGCCAGCCGCTAGTTTAGCCGCTCCAGTAGCACGTCCGTCCCACCAGGTCGCTTCAACTAGTTCAGCTGGCGGTCAGTGCCAAAACAGGTTCTATGCCCTTGCGACCCGTTAGGAGCAAGAGACTTCACCAGATGTGGTTACGGTATGTTTCGAGTGTTTCACCTTGATGCTTATGCTTTGTTAGATCCAGGGGCTACCTTTTCTTTTGTGACACCTATATTTCTAGTAGCTTTGGAGTCAGTTCCAAAATTCTGTCAGAACCATTCTCAGTCTCTACTCCCGTGGTGATTCAGTCGTAGCTAGGCGGGTGTATAGAAGTTGACCGATCACAGTATTGCATAAAGTCACCTCCATATACCTTGTAGAATTAGACATGACTGACTTTGATATTATTCTCAGTATGGATTGGTTGTATGCATGTTATGCTTCTGTTAATTGTAGAACCCATGTGGTGGAGTTTCGTTTTTCGGATAAGTCATTCTTGGAGTTGAAGGGTAGTTCAGTCATGCTTATAGGTTGTTTCATTTCCTATCTTAAGGCCAGAAAGATGATTTTCGAGGGTTGTATGTATCATCTAGTTAGGGTTAAGGATGTTGAGTTCGAGACCCCGACTATCCAATTAGTTCCGGTAGTGCGTGAGTATCCAGAAGTATTCCCTGATGATTTACTGGGTGTTCCTCCCGAGAGGGAAATTGATTTTGCTATTTACCTTCTTCTAGACACGAAACCTATATCTATCCCTCCTTACAAAATGGCTCAAACCGAGCTAAAGAAGTTGAAAGAACAGTTGAAGGACCTGTTAGATAAGGATTTCATCAGACCAAGAAAGTCTGCATGGGGTGCACCAGTTTTATTTGTCTGAAATAAGGATGGTTCCCTTCGGATGTGCATTGATTATTTGCAATTGAACAAAGTCATCGTCAAGAACCGGTATCCTCTACCCAGGATTGATAGATTTATTTTACCAGCACCAGAGTGCCAAGTGCTTTTCAAAGGTAGACCTCAAAGCTGGATACCATCAACTCTAATTTCTGGAGAGGGATATCCCGAAGACAGCCTTCAAGATGTGCTATGGTCATTATGAGTTTGTACTTATGTCCTTTGGACTAATGAATGCTCCTGTAGCTTCTATGGACTTGATGAACAGAGTGTTCAAGCCATACTTGGATATGTTTGTAATTGTGTTTATTGATGACATCCTGATATACTCTCTACTCTCTAAGTGAGGAGGAGCATGCCGCTCATTTGAGGGTAGTGCTACAGACTCTTAAAGATCGCCAATTATATGCCAAATTCAGCTAGTGTGAATTCTGGTTGAACTCAGTGGCATTTTTGGTCCAGGTAGTATCAAGTAAGGGTATAAAGGTGGACTCTTAGAAAATAGAAGCGGTGAAGAATTGTCCTAGACCGGTGAATCATTCGGATATTCAGAGCTTCTTGGGTTTAGCTGGCTACTATCAAAGATTCGTGGAAGGTTTCTCATCGATTTCAATGCCTTTGACCAAATTAACCCAGAAGAAGGTGAAATTCCAATGGTCGGAGGCTTGTGAGAAGAGCTTCCAAGAGTGAAGACTCGACTTACTTCAGCACCGGTGTTAACTCTACTGGAGGGTACCATGGGTTCGTGGTGTATTATGATGCTTCGAGGATCGGACTTGGGTGTGTATTGATGCAGCACGGGAAAGTAATAGCATATTCCTCTAGAAAGCTAAAAGTTTATGAGAAGAATTACCCGACCCATGATCTTGAATTGGCCGTGGTGTTATTTGCCTTGAAGATATGGCGACATTATTTGTACGGGTTCCACGTGGATATGTTTATGGACCATAAGAGTTTACAATATGTGCTTACCCAGAAGGATCTCAATCTTCGGCAAAGGAGGTGGTTGGACCTACTCAAGAACTATGATATGAGTGTCCTTTACCATCCGGACAAGGCCAATGTAGTAGAAAACGCACTTAGTAGACTCTCTATGGAGAGTGTGTCTCATGTGGATGAGGAGAAGGAGCTGGTGAAGGATGTGCATCAACTCGGAAGGTTTAGAGTTAGGTTAGTGGACTCGACCGATGGCGGTGTTATTGTTCAGAACGAATCAGAATCGTCATTGGTGACTGATGTAAAAGCTAGAAAAGATGAGGACCCTATTTTGGTAACATTAAAGGAAGCCATTCAGAATCAGAAGGTAGAGGTCTTCTCCAAAGGGGGAGATGGTGCACTTCAGTACCAAGGACGCCTATGTGTTTTGGATGTTGATGATTTGAGGAGCTGAATATTGCACGACGCTCATGTATCTAGCTATTCTATCCATCCAGGTGCCACCAAAATGTATCGTGACTTACGGGAATTCTATTGGTGGAATGGCATGAAGAAGGACATCGCGAAGTTTGTAGCTAAGTGTCCAAACTGTCAGCAAGTAAAGGTTGAGCACTAGAGACGGGGAGACATGCTTCAAGATATCAGTATTCCTACTTGGAAATGGGATGAAATCAATATGGACTTCGTCGTAGGTTTACCTCGTACTCGTCGACAATATGAATCCATTTGGGTTGTGGTAGACACATTGACTAAGGCTGCTCATTTTCTACTAGTCAAAACCACAGATTCAGTAGAGGACTATGCCAAACTATATATCAGGGAGCTAGTTCAATTGCATGGAGTGCCCTTGTCCATCATATCAAATAGAGGTACCCAATTTACCTCTCAGTTTTAGAGGTCATTTCAAAAAGGACTTAGTACTCAGGTTAAGCTCAGCACAACATTTCACTTGCAAACGGATGGTCCAGCAGAGAAGACAATTCAGACTCTCGAGGACATGTTAAGAGCATGCGTAATTGAGTTCAAAGGTAGTTGGGATGATCATTTTCCTCTTATCGAGTTTGCATACAACAACAATTACCATTCCAGTATTTAGATAGCTCCGTTTGATGCTCTCTATAGGCAGAGATATAGATCTCATATTGCTGGTTCGAAGTTGGTGAAATGGTGATGATAGGACCAGATTCAATCCATTAGGCTATGGAGAAAGTTTAGCTCATATAGGACAGGTTGAAAACAACTCAAAGTCGTAAAAAGTCCTATGCCGATGTGAGAAGGAGGGAGCTTGAGTTTGATGTGGATGGTTGGGTACTTTTGAAGGTATTTCCCATAAAGGGAGTGATAAGGTTTGGAAAGAAAGGAAAAATCAACCCCTGTCATGTTGGCCCCTACCGGATTATTATACGGGCTAGTAAGGTGGCATACAAATTGGAGTTGCCCTAAGAATTTGCTTCTGTGCATCCTGTATTCCATGCAATGCTCTTAAAGAAGTGTTTGGGTGATCCAGCCTTAGTTGTCCCGGTGGACAATATTGGTGTGAAAGACAGCCTTAGTTATGAGGAGGTTCAAGTGAAATACTGGATCGTCAGGTTCGAAGGCTAAGGAACAAGGATGTAGCTTCAGTTAAAGTTTTATAGAGGAATCAGCATGTTGAAGTAGCTGTGTGGGAAGCCAAAGCAGATATGATTGCTAAATACCCACATTTATTCTTATCGGCTTGGTTCCATCTTGAGGTATCAGTTTTTTTCCTAAAACTCTAATTAGTTTTCATGTTCAGTTCATGTGCCCAAGTTTCTTTTATGCATGTGGATGCATGTATGATTCATGAAATCAGTCAGCTATATACTTTAAATCGGAGATAGTCATTCCGTCAGTTTTCAGCTTAAATGATCAGTATTTGAATATGATGATTGCATTTCTCTGCTTTTCTGCATATTTTTCTAAAATTCGAGGATGAATGTTCCCAAGGGGGAGATATTGTAATATCCCAAAAGTGCCTAATATTATACCCGAGATTTAAAAATGGAAGTTGGCAGAATCTGGGAAAAATTCCACAGGACGGGTCAGCTAACGGATCGTTGGTCCAAACAACGGTCTGTGGTAAGCACCCGTGATGAGGTATGACTGAGTGGCAGTTGTAAGTAACGGGTCAAGCAATGACCCATTGTTTGCTACAACAAGTTGTTGTTAGAGTCGTGGTGGAGCTTGTCCTCAGCCTAAAGGGGGAGTAACGGATCGTGGGACGACCCATTGTGAAGAGCCACGAGTCGTGGTAAGTAGTCATCCGTGAACACTGCATATTAACTCTATGAGATAATAACTATAATTTATATACTTGAACCATTGTGAATTGTGGGGTGCACAGAATGGAGCGCTTCACACCCATGAAAAAGACTCTACTTAACGCGGCTTTCAGACACCCTAGGACACTTCAAAACCTGGCTTTGATACAAAGTTTTCCATGACCAGAATATAGGCCCGCATGGAAATAAGGGACAAAGAACCCCGAGAGGCTCCAAGTCGACCCATGGAATGAACATGAAATCTAAAGCTTAACAAAATAATGTGGGAGTCTAACATATATAATAGCGTAAGTCTAAAAATCTGATAACATCAAATATCTGAATACATAACAACGATCAAAAAACTTATAATATATAATGTCTGATAAGCCTCTACATACTGACGAGTTGATTAGACAAGACCCAAACAAACTCACTAAAACTTAAACTAAAGATACTGAATACAACTGATAAAAGGGTCCTCGAAGGATGAGGACTTACCAACTCTGGTTGGGAGGTGCTACTCTAAGGATCTGGCTAATTGCGGGCTGAACCTGAATGTCGGAGCCTATATTATAAAATAATATAGCATTAGAGTATGCGGTCAGTATGTGAAATGTAACGAGTATGCAAGGTAAGTAAAACCGCTAAGTAAGTAAATTCAGAGATCATACATATCATAAGAGTTTGAGTGTAGGGCTTGTATGCTATTATCTGAAAACGTGATTTAAACATAATTGAATATCTTAACTGAATCGAATGACCCAAAGTTGAAACTGATAATCATAAGTAAAACTGAACATTGGGTCAAACCTACTAGAAACATAATATCATGACTGATGAACATGCATAATTGAAATCATGAGGAAAAATGGGAGACTCATCATATAACCGACATTACCATGATAGAGCTTACGTGGTCCCGACTATTACAACCAAGTGGGTAGAGCCGTTCAAGGCCTTGCCTGGGCTAAGGACGATACCATGAAATCGATATCAAGTTGAAGGTCCCTTGGGGGCATGGAAAGCTTACAAGGGGGGTCCCAAATAATCTGAACATACCTGTGTTAGCACGTAGTTCTGAGGCGCAGGCTGGACAGACCCTTAGCCTACTCGGTGCTAGACACTACTCCCAAAAACATGCATTTCTCTCCATCATTTTTCAATGAAGCTGAATCATAACATGATATACATAATCTGAAAACATAACATGTGGAGCCTTCGCTCAAACCATACCACAAGCTGATAAGTGGGAGTCTAGACTCCAAAACCATATGGTAAGCTAATAACATGAAATTGAAATAAACTATGAAACATACTTGATTATGTGGGCTTGCCCAAACTTAATCATACTTGAAATAGGCTTTGATAGTCAAAACATGGATGTAAACATGGGTAATTTGAAATTATACTTTCATCGTATACATCTCTTCACACTTGAAACATAAATCATTATCTCAACCTTCCATAAACTTTCATAATTGGGCAATATAATTGTAAGACTTTGAAAACATGAATTTTAATTAAAAATGTTATATAAACATGCCCATAAATCATAATTCAACATTAGAAACACGAATAGTATACCCATGATAGATACTTAGAGAATTTACAAGTTGGGTTAAAACCTCATAGATTCATCAACTTAGAATTTTCAAGAATTTGAGAAGGATTTGGGCATGGGAGTGGATGAATACACCCATTCATAACCCTACATACCTGGGTACTTCTGATTTCACAACCCTCTTGAATGCCCAAAGGAAATTGAAGGAGATTGATGAATTCTAAGCTTGATCACCCTTAGGAATTTCTACGCTTGAATGCATGGAGAGAGATAGGTTTAGAATAAGTTAAACCCTCTTAAAACACACCTATATAAGCTTAAAACAATGCAGTTCAGGTCATAGGAGCTTAGGAATTACAGAAAAGCCCTACTAAATTCACAGGAAAAGCATACTGCCAGTCCCAACGAGGGATTGGATGACTCGTTGCCTAAAGGAATGGCTCGTGGTCTGTACCCGTCATCATCACTAGAAGCCTTCACTCTGGTGGTTACCACGTCCCTGATGACTCATGGTGACTAGTCATTAGGAACACTGCCAACCTTTCAACATCCAAGTCAAACCCCTGACCACGGCCAACTTAACGACTTGTGGCGCCGACCACGAATTGTGTTTTCTCCCGTGTTCAACCCCCAGAACACCATTCGTTAGCCAAAATCCCTCCACTCCATGAGTCACTTAACGACTTTGTGGTGTACCTCATGAGTCACTGGACGACTCGTCCTGTGACCTGGTGCAAAAATTCTATTTTCTCCGTTTCAACCCTCGGATTTGATCCTAGGGCCTTCAGGGTATTAAAACTTGAGTTGAAGATTCTTTCTTCACCAAGCCTTTTAGAGAAGACAACAATGGGGAAATGGGAAAGGGAGTTACGGTTATCTTGGAGAAAGAGACAGAGAGAGAACTCTTTTATCTTTTCTTTTAACTTATTAGAGAGAGAAAATGAATGGAAATTAAAATAAAAGGTGTGAGTCATGGGTTTTTATTAATTTAGGATCCTTGGGTCGGATTTGAGCCATGGACCCAAAATATTTTTTCCCAAAATACCCCTGGCGCGGTGCACCAACCATTACACCTACTTGAAAAAAATTTCTCCTGAAGTTGAACACCTGGCGCTGCACGACAGGTATTTTGCACTTGACTTAAATGTTTTTCAGCTTCGTTTCTTTTCTTTTTCTCCTCAAATGCCCTATTCGTCTCAACAAAATAAATTTTTTTTACAAAGATGGGTTCCCTCCCACCAAGCACCTTATTTATAGTCGTGGCAGGAAATTTACAAGTTGCCTCTTATGTAGCGTCTGATTTAACATCGCGGCACGAAGCAAGAATTCTCACTCCTTCATTGAGCGAGATGATTTATAACCTGAGTTACTGTTGTTAACCTTCGACTAGCGACTTATTGCAGCCTGCCCAGAATGCCCATACAGACTAAGACCTTATTCACGCAGTGAAGAAAGGTCGTTCTTCTTAAAACACATGCTGCACTAAGGCCTGCTTAGACCTTTCAAGCTCTACCATTATTTTTGTCTAAGGCTCCTCATCATGGGGTGGCAATCTTGCCGACCCGAATACATCAAAAACTGCTTCTTGATCATCCACAGTCATCGACATCTTACTTGACATCACCCTTATAACTGCATCAACGGTAGTCAAGAATCCTCTTTGCAAAATGATGGGAACTGTTTCATCAGCTTTGTAGTCAAGGATGATAATGTCCACCGACAAGATGAACGGTATCACTTTGATCAACACATCTTCAATAATGTCATCGGTATAAGTAATGGCCCTGTCAGCCAAGTGCAAGTTCTCCTACCCCTGACATTCTAAATGGTGATGCAGGAATAAGATTAATGCTTGCACCCAAATCACACAATGATGAGCCCACTTCTCTACTTCTAATGACTACTGAAATAGTGAAGCTCCTGGGATCTTTCAACCTCTTCAGAATCTTTTTTTGCACCACATAACTGCACTCCTCTATAAGAGCTAGAGTGTCAAACTCTGTGAGCCTTATTTTATTGGCCATAATATCCTTATGATATTTGGTGTACTTTGGAAACTTTTGCAATAGCTCTACCAATGGTAGATTCACATGCACCAGCTTCAAGACAGCTAAAAACTTCTTACTAGTTGCGTCCTCCTTTTGCTTTCTGAATCTCTATGTAAATGAAGAAGGTGGTCTAACTTCTACCACTTTTGGTTATGAGTGACTTGACTCCCCAACCTCCTACCTTGATTCTGCAACCTGTTCTACCTTTGCCTTGTTGTCTCTAGGTATTACATCACCCATCTCTTTACCACTGGGCAAAGAGATTACGCTGACATTCTCCTTAGGGTTCTTCTCAGTGTTACTAGAAAGTTCCCCTTGAGGTCTATTTGTCAGTTGAATGGCCAATTAGCCCACTTGCCTGTCATGCCCCAAGCCTACACCCTAGGCATAACACGATACTTGAAGCCACAAGTGACCCCAACTCAACCCTTGGTCTATCAGTTACTAGCATTCTAAGTAAACAAGCACAACGGAACTTTAAAATAATATCATAAAATATTTATGAGAGATAAGTCTGAAAACATAAAGTTCAAACAATTTTATAATACTGATAAATATGAATAATCATGTCTGTTTGAAGGCCATCTAATAGAGGAGTTGTTGGGACAAGCCCCCAACTAACTATAAGTCTAACTGAAACTAATAATAGAAGGGAAATAGTTCCCTTGGATGATGAGGACTCACACTTCAACTGCTGCGGTGAAGAATCTGAACTGCGACAACTAACAGTGCTGAGTTTGTGAACCTGCAGTTGTATCATGAAATGACATAAAATAAAAATATGCATCAGTACTTTGAATGTACTGAGTAAGTTGGAGAAACATAACTGAATATAAAGTATGAACTGAAATGACACGCAATGACCAACAGGTAAGCTGAATTGAACTACTGTTGTCATCTGAAATGGTCAAGATTACCTTGTCTGATGGTCAAGTACATGCCCTAAGTTTGAAACACTAAATCTGAGAGACTGTGCTGAACTGAGCTGCTTATTCTGATACTGGACTACACTGACTAGTGGGAGAGTCTATAACCAACATATAACCACGTGAGCTAGACGTGGAGTCCGATGTCTACACCCCACTAGTAGGACCCAATATACCTTGCCAGGGTATAAAGGCATGAATTGAATGATAAAAAAAATCTGCGGCAAATTAGGACAAGTAATACTGAAACCTATGTTGGCAACGTAGTTTTGGGAACCTGGGCGCTGGAACACCGGCCCATTCGGTGCTAAGTTCTACTCCCACTGGAAATCCTAAACTGAACTACTAAGCTGATAGCTCAAAACTGGGGTCCAAGACTACTCAGGGATGTATATCTACATGTACTCTGAGAGTCTTATCGGACCAGATTCTGAAACTGGGTCTAGACTGGCCAGGGCTTCTTGTCTAGAAGCGTTGTAACCATCTAAGAACAAGTTGTAGTTGAACTGGGGTCCTGGGGCTGGTCAAAGCTATATACTAAGATGTCATAACCGCCTAATGGACCAAAACTATAAATCTGAGTCTGATTCTGATAATTGAGAGGTACCACTGACACCTCGAAATAAGACTGAAGTCAAATTGATCAGTTGACAATTTTCTGAAAGATTCTGAAGAGACTCGACGTTCTAACTAGTCTGAACTACTAGCAGCTAATAGAGAACTCAGCTTATCCCAACAATACGGGAGTTTCATAATATAGAGCAGTTTCAAGAATTCTAGGAATTTCATTCAACAGGGATAAAGTCATTCTCATTAATGGAATATCTACTCAACATATATAAATATATAGGAAATTCTAGAAAAAATTCAACCCATAGAATCCTTCATTCACTAGAGGAAATTTACTAAGAAAAATCATAACTCGAAAGTTAGGGGTTAGATTCACCTATGTATAAACAATGAAAATTTGATAGGAATTTATGGGGATCATATCAACAATATACATGAACATCGTTCTAAGTGAAATCAACGAAAATAAAACATGAAACCTTTTCATACTCGAAAACTCGAGGCTTAAAACTGATAGAGGAAATTGAGGAGGACTTTGGGGACACAAGGGAAGAACAATCCCCTTGCTAAAACCCCACATACCTGATGAAGAACCCATGAAAATCTTGAGAAATTGAGGGGAAGAAGGCTGCCCTAGTTCTTTCTCTGAGAATTCCTGAGAGAACTTACGGTCTTTTATTCTGAGTGCTTGAGTGAGGAATGAGTATTGGAACCGTCTAGCCCCACCAAAAGGTCTGAATTTATGTCTAAAATGACGTAGTTTAGGGACTAAGTAGATAGGATATTACTAAAATAACCCTGGTAAAAATTCTGAAAACTGGTCGACGGGGTCCTAACATGTCACTCAACGAGTCGTCCCCCATGACCACGACTCATCACACTATCCGTTAAGTACACTGGTCTTCTGGTCACCTGGGTTCATCACGGGCAACCCAACAATTCTTTAGTGATGACCACGACTCGTGGTCACCATCCATCACGTACACTGCCTCAACTTTTAGAAAATTCTCATCCCACTGACTCACCTCACGACTCGTTAGGACAGACCACCAATTGTGGGGTCCATCGTCAAGTACACTACCTGAAACCTTCCTTTCCCCCACTTTTTCCCCTCCTCATGACTGACTTAATGAGTCGTTAAGGCTCATAACAACTCATTACATCGGTCGTTTTGATGCATTTTCTACAGATTTCTAGATTTCCTATTTTAAGCCCCGGAATTGGATTTTGAGTTCTCGGGGTGTTACATTGCCTCTCCAACTCGTGGATTTACTTCCGAATCTTACTAACCACCTGAGTCTGTTGAACCATCCATTTCTTAATGGTCTCCTCTAAAAAAACTGCTAGGCTGTTGGCCCTAAGGTCTCTAAAAGTATCCTCCCCATTGGGGATTAGCTGTTGATGTCTCCCAAGCTCACGCAAGCGCATGTGGTAATCAAGTAATGTAGGATTGAAAGTCCAGATTATCGATCCCTAAAAAATTTGTCAGATCAATCGTGATAAGGTTATTACTTTATTTTGCTATCTTGACAAAACAGATAAGATGGAGAATAGTTTTAGAGAATTAAACAATTAAAACTTGAAATGTAAAATTCATTAAAAGTAATATTATTGCGGACTTGTTTTTACTTCAAATGATGATTAAAATCTAGGGAATTGACACTTCTGTATTAGGTTGAGTTCTTAAAAACTGATTACGCTAGATTGATTCCTCCCAAGGTTGCTAGTTTTAAGTTTCTATCCCATTTCTTGCCACTCTCCCAAGCATCCAAGAACTATATAATTAACCCTAACGCATATATCCTTATGGTCGCAGGAGAAACATGAAACAACGGTTATGCGTACTTGTATTTCAACTAAACAGGGTTGAAGGGTAAATCCCTATCCTTAACAACAACTTCTAACCTTCAACCAATGGGCCAAAGAATCTTTGAATTCCTATTTTATATTTACTTTTAACCCTTTTGGTTCCCTTTACCAAGTTCAACTAAAATCTAACAGATTTACTCACAAGGTGATCAGTCTAATGAATAAGCAATTAAAACAAGTAAATATAAACAACCTTTATTAAGAATCAAAACTAGCAATCAATAGTTTTTCAAACTTCAACTATCAACTATGGCCAAAACCCTAGAATGGGCATTTAGCCTCTCATAAATAAGCGGAAAAATAAAGATAACATCATCATTCTAAATCAAACAAGAAAGAAAAGAAGAAACCTAAGTAGAACTTGTCTCCCCTCCCAAAGCTGCATTTACAACCTTCAAAATAATGAATGATATTATAATTGATATGCTAAAAATTCCCTAGATGTTATATATATAATTGAGGCTTCAAATGAATGTAATTGGCTTAAAAATCAGCAAAATCTCTTCCAGCAAGGTCTGTTACATCGCCCATGTATAGAACCATAAAGTTTGTCAAATTTCCTCTAAAGTTTGGTAACGTCCAAATTCACTGCTCGCAAGGATGGAGTGTAGACGATCATTGGCTAAACAAATATAGCCAACAAGTGTCAGGATCAAATCCCGCAGGAATAGTAGTTGATCATATAAGAGTTGTCTATCAAAGTAAAGTAACTTGCATCAATGTCTCTAAAATAATAAAGTAAAATATTAGGGGAATCACAACTTGTTAATTGAACTACAAATTCGCACACAAAATCAGGGAAAAAGCATAGAAAACACCAAACGAGAGACTACTAGGGGTGTGATATTGAAGGTGTATCATTGGATTGGAATTATTAACAGATCCTAGCATTACTCAATAGTATAATTAGTTATGGACGTGGTGGAACCTAATATTTTTCAACTAATTAGGTGCCTTATACCTCGAGTTTTCTCAAACCCCAAAGTCCTTTTCACAACAACCGCAGCAACTTGGGTAAGAATCAAACTATTTCTAGTTTTGATTCTCAATGGGGGTATGACAATGGGTTTTGGCTATCGCGAGCCCAACCCCACATGGTCAACACCAAATTACCCACTAGTATTTCCTTACGCATACTCTAAATCTCTTTTTCGAGAAAAATTAGAGTAAATAAATACAACCTATATTTTCAACAATGAGTATTTAGATTAAAAGTTAGAGGAAACACTAGAATTATACCAATTGAGTAAATAAAAGATCAATTAAACAATACCCACTCCAAATCAAACATAATCATTCACACACCCCTAGCAAGGAATTTAGCTACTCATGTAAGTAAGAAAACATTGCATTAAGTAACAATTCAATATCCATTCAACAAAATGAGTAAGAAAATTCAAGTACAAGGTTTAGATCTCCAATGGAGTTTTTTCTACCTTTTCAAAGAAGAAGATGAAGATTTCTCTTTCTACAATTCAACTCCGAAACTTATCTCTCTCTATATATAATTTCTATTCAATATTCAATGGAATGGAATGTATAGTTTTCCTTTTTTTAGAAAGGTACAAAAGTAGGGTACAAAATGCTCCTCTATTTCTGAGCTGGATGCTTTTTTCTTTTCATGACGGCCATCACTTGCGGGCACCGACGGTTTGTCGGTGCTGATCCAAAATCCATCGATCTGTCGCAGCTAGTTTCCATTGAATTCTAGGTTAGTCCAGTGTTGGCACTGGTGGTTCACCAGTGCTGATCCATGGTCTACCGGTAGACAATCCTCTTCAACACAATGAGCAACTGCGGTCAGCCGGTGTTTTGTCGTTGTCCTTCAGTGGTGCGTCGGTCCTCATCTCAAATTTCATGATTCCTCTATTCAAGTTAAATACCTACAAATATCAATGAAAAAGAGCATAAAATCTACCTAAATTACTTGAAAACTTAACATCAACTCATTTGTAAGAGTCTAATGAGTTGGTAAATTACCAACTCATCAAACCCCAAAACTTGAACCATTGCTTTTCATTAAGTAATGCAATTAATTAGAGCTGAAAAAATGGAGTAGCATGTTATGTCATATGAGTCTATGCACAAAGGACCACTGAGTCTAAGACAAGCCAAAAATGTTCGTCAACCAAACGTCTTTACTTGAGAAACTAATCATGTTAGAATCAGATATTGACTGCTTTATGAGTAACATTAGATAACAATTAGTAAGTGTACTAATCGCCTTCTAGGAATACCAAGAAGAAACCAAAGATATCAAAAAAGAAAATTATCTTACTACCATAAACTATGAACAAGTTAGGTTGCAAGATAAATCCAAAAGTAATTTTTCATAAAGGTTCAAAAGAACTCTCAAATATATTAATATTCAAAATATGATTTTGCATGAATGAACAAATACCCCTTTATATAGTAGTGAAGAAGGGGTTGGTCAAAAGATATCATAAATAAAAAGGATACTTCCTAGGACCTAGAAAACTACCACACACATTGACCTATGAAGTCAAGATAGAACAAAACAACTATTAAATGGCATAGATGACTGCCTCACACAAAGTCCTAGGAGTCAACATAGAATAAAACGACTCCTAAATATAATTCTATAAACTAATTTAAAAAATGCTATAGTATTTTCTTCATTTAGGGGCTGATATGGGCTCCACTCCATCTCCTCTTAGACTTTAACTTGGCCCTTCAAATAGATGTAAGACTTGGAGAAAATATCTTCATTGGACTTGAGATCTTCTTCCATCACAAGAAACTTTTTAATAGCTAATTCCAGCCCATTAAGTTGGTCTTCAAATTTCCTTATTTGGGATCTTGTCATGGATCCTCTTGGAACTCCCAAAGCTTCCTTAGTTGATGTTGACTTTCCATGGATATAATCACCTGCAAAAGCTCCACCAATGGTAAGTTAACATGTACCTACTTCAACACCTCAAGAAATTTCTGGCAGGCTGAGTCCTCCTTCTGCTCTTAAACCTTTGCGAAATGGAGGGTAGTCTGGTCTCTTCCAACATTGGCTTTGAGTTACTTTACTCACTAATCTCCTGTCGGGACATCACAACCTTCTCCTCATGAACTTTCTTTTCTTTGGGGATCACTTCACCAAGCTCTTTACCACTATGGAAAAAGATCATGCTCACATTCTCCTTGGGGTTCTTCTTGGTGTTACTCAAAAGTGCCCCTTGTGGTCTATTCTTCTACTATAGGGAAAATTGCCCCATCTGTCTTTCAAGTTCATGGATGAACTTCTACATCTTATTCACCACCTAGATCTGCTACACCATCCATTGCTTCATTGTTTCCTCAAGTAAACTGCCAGGAGGCTAGCCCTGAGGTCTCAAACAGGTATTCTGGGGCCTTTGAAAATTCTGGTTCCCTCCGGTTGAGCGATTGGTTACGTTCCTTTACCCGTGGTTATAGTTGTTA
Organism: Datura stramonium; assembly: GCA_018107945.1. NCBI lineage: Eukaryota > Viridiplantae > Streptophyta > Magnoliopsida > Solanales > Solanaceae > Datura > Datura stramonium. The sequence continues at coordinate 195,437 of JACEIK010001228.1, forward strand.
CCTACAAAAATTCCACCACGACCTTGTCCCATAAAAAATACAAATTCTAGGTTAAGTGAACAACCTAAGTAAGCGTGTCCTTCTCCACATACCTCACACTATTGTGGTGGAGTATGGACCTGATGGACCTGCTGAACCTAACTTCCTACTGGTGTGGTCACAAGCTTTCTAATCACATTCGCCAGCTGACTTATATCTGCTCTGATTGTCGCCACACCATCTACTTCGAGCTTTCCAGGAACCTTGGCTGCTGTGAATCCTCTACTTGAATCTTGATAATCTTAACTCCCTGCTGACATGAGGTTCCAAAGAGCTTCAATTTCATCATAGATCTTGGACAAGATTTGTCTATATGTAGTAGCATCAAGGAAGATTTTGGACTCTGGCTGCAGCCCTTCTATAAGTTGTGCCCAATAATCTTCTCCAACTACATGTGGTGAGGGTGATCTCTCAAAGCCCTTGTATAGTTCCTATGCCTGAGCCAAGGTCTCGCCATCTCTTTGCATAAAACTAGAGATCTTCCCTCTCAATTCTTTTATTCTCCTTCAAGAGAAGAACACATTGATTAACTTGTTGGAAAGAACCTCCCAAATGGTGATGGAACCTGCTGGCTCATTTTGAAGCCACTCCTTGGCCTCACCAAATCAATGAGAACGAAAACAATGTGAGCTTTACATACTCATCTGACACGTTCTGATAGTGAAAATTTTCACTCAGCTCCACGAACGTCATTAGATGCCTATGGGGATCGTCATATGGCTTGCCCTGATATTGGCAAGTGTTTTGGACCAACCGCACAGTCCCTTCCTTCAACTCAAATATTCTGCTGATTGCTTGCTTAACGATAGCTTTAGAAGAGTTCTCCAAGTTTGGCCTAGAAAAATTCAACACTGGAACCCTCTCCTAGTGGTTGCCTTATGCCTGCTTGTTATTCTCCATAATTAACTTTCTAAAGGTTCTCTCAATTTCTGGATCAAGAGTAGCTAAAAGTGATTCTTGACTTCTCATATAGGCGTAAACTGAGCAAATAACACCTGTAACATCACAAACAACCAAACAAAAATGTAAAATACAGAATAGCAGAATAAAAATCCTAACCTACAAATGATCAATCAATCTTTAAGTCCTCGGCAATGGCACCAAAAACTTGATGTCGCCCAAGGGCACGCAAGCACACATAGTGGTCAAGTAATATAGCATTTGAAGCCCCAATTATCGATCCCTCAAAAACATGTCAGATCAATCGTTATAAGGTTATTACTTTGTTTTTCTATTCAAACAAAACAAATAAAATGGAGAATGGTTTTAGAGAATTAAACTATTAAAACTTGAAATGTAAAATTAATTAAAACTAAGATTGTTGTAGAGTTATTTGTACTTCAAATAATGATGAAAATATAGGGAATTGGCACTTTCTTATCAGATTTGAGTTATCAATACGTGATTACACTAGATTGATTCCTTATAAGGTTTCTAGGTTCAAGTTACTATCCTAGTTCTTGCCACTCTCCTGAGCATCCAAGAACTATCTCATCAACCCTAATGCCTATATCCCTATGGTCGCAAGAGAAACATGAAACGGCGGTTATGCCTACTTGTATTTCAACTAAATAGGTTGAAAGGTATATCCCTATCCTCAACAATAACTTCTAACATTCAACCAATGGGCCAAAGGATCTTCGAATTCCTATTTTATATTTACTTTTAACCCTTTCGGTTCCCTTTCTCAAGTTCAACTAAAAGCCAACAGATTTACTCACAAGGTGATCAGTTAGTGAATAAACAATTAAACAATCTTTTATTATAAATCAAAACTGGCAATCAACAGTCTTACAAACTTCAACCACTAACTATGGCTAAAACCCTAGAATGGGAATTTAGCCACTCATAGATAAGTAGAAAAACAAAGATATATAACATCATTATTCTCAGTCAAACAAGAAAGAAAAGAAGAAACCTAAGTAGAACTTGTCTATCCTCCCAAAGATACATTTACAACCTTCAAAAAAATGAATGATATGATAATTGATATGCTAAAAACACCCTATATGT
>JACEIK010001228.1:197512-268847 GCA_018107945.1 Datura stramonium
GGTGATCTTTCAAATGACACTTTTTTCCCAAGTAATTATTTTAAAAATCAGCAAAATCTCTTCCAGCAAGGTCTGATGTGCCACCCCATGTATAGAACCACAGAGTTAGTCAAATTTCCTCTGAAGATTGGCTCCGAGCAGCCCACTCTCACCATAGCACCAGAATGTCAGGAAAATTTCCTATGTCTGGAATTCTTTTGGTGCTCCACTCCATCCATCTGTAATAACCCAGAAGTGCCTAAGAGTATACCCGAGAGTTAAAAATTCAAAACTGCTGAAAACTGGGGAAAAGTTTCAAGAGGAGAGGTGTAACGACTCGTGGTTGGAAACCACGAGCCATTTTTGCCAGTCGTGGTTTCAGGAATCTAGGTGGAAATGGAAGCAACGACCGACATAATGACTCGTTGGTACCTCTGAAGGGTCATTGTAAGTTGTCGTGGGTTGGTTCCTTGGGTTTTCAAGTGGTGGCAACGGATGGTTGTAAAGGGACGTTGAAGCTAGCAACAACCCATTGTGTTCATCGTGGGAAGGAAGTTAAGGGCTGGTCCAATGTGGATGACAGAAAGAAACAACGATTCATTCGTTCTAGCAATGACTCGTCATGTCAGTCATTGTTTGGGCTAACCAATTAAGTAACCAGTGCATCTAACGGATGGGTGTGATGAGTCGTTAGAGGAACTAACGACTCGTCTTGTCGATCATTGTTTGGAGAAGCTGAAAGTATAAAGGAGGTCTAGTGAATCCAACAGTTGGTGATGAAGGGTCATTGTATGAGACAACGACTCGTCTTAAGGGTTGTTGGTTCTAGTTCAGGAAAATTTTAGGTTTTTCTCAGGGGCAGTTTGGTAAAATCCCATGCATCCAGCTTTAAAGTAACGTCGTTTTGGGTATTGTTTGGGACGTTTTAAGGGTTTCTTCAAGTCTAAACTCTCATTCTCTCAAGATATCTTCTCAAACCCTTCTTCCTACTCTCTTACAAGATTCAAGGGTTTACTCCTTCAAGAGGTTAAAGGTGCAATTTCAAGTGGAACTCTTCTACCAGGTATGCGGGTTTTTCAACAAGGATATCCTTCCATCCTTGTGCCGAAAAATGTTTTCATTAAAGACCCGATTTCAAAAAATCTAGCAAAGCATGATCTAGGGCTTTGTGTTATGAGTAGATTTTATTTTATATTCCCCATAAATGCTAATCTCTATTGTGATTATGAAATAATTGGTGATATAAATTAATGGGTTGCTTTGAAATGTGGATTATATGTTAGGAATGCAAGAGAATAGTATGTTCTTCATAAATTGGCTTGAGTATTGAATGAGATTTGTTTATTGCTCACTTGATTATCGTAGTAATTCATGAACATGAGGAAATTGTGGAGATATTGTGTGATCAATCCTAATAACCCGATAATGTCAATAATAACTATGTTGGGATGAGTTGAAGTTTGTGGGTTTGGGAAATTGAATGTAAATTAGGTTTCATCACCATGTTTTCGATTTAAGTGATTGGGTATGATTATATTGTATTTATATTGATGGATTATGAAGCTTGGGAGGATTCTAAATTGTTTTTCCTTACGAAAATTGTTTTCCAAATTTTGAATCTAAAACGCCCATGGATGAAAAGTTCGTAAAAGAAGTGATTTATGATAAATGTGAGATGATGATAAGGTGGATCATGAAAAACATGTTTCTAAAAATACCCATGATTATTCGCTGTTTTCGAAATGAATTGATTAGATCCAAGTGCGACAAAGCTTTGGGTAATACCCCCATTTCTATTTAAACTGATGATTTTTTCGAAATAAGCTTACCACACCGTTTTAGGTGAAGTCTCCCAAATTTTATAAATGTTATCTTGTGGTATGTTTTGAAATAAATCAAGTCGTGTATCTTTCATAAAGTGTGGGTTGAATCTATAAATCACGCATGACCTTATGACGCATGTTGGATGAGATGAAATTGGAATTGGGATTTTGTGATAGTATTGTCCATAATGTGAATTTATAGCATGCCCGTTAGTGTATGATGTTCAGAGAAAATATTAAATTGGTTCCGTGATGATGTAAACTATGATGATAAGGCATATTCATAATGTCCGACTGTTGAGCCTGTGTATAATAAAAAATAGCTCTAGTCCTTTAAAATGAGTATTGTATGCTGAGAATGGTGAATGATTTTGTCTTTGATTAGCTGTAGTAACTTAGACTAGCTTTAGTTGGTCGGGACTCACATCCCTAGTCGCTAGTGGAGTATGTCTTCTCTTAGCCAGTTGGGACTCACATCCCTAGTCATTAGTGGAGTATGTTTAGCCTTAGTTAGTCGGGATTCTCCTTAGCCGAGAATGTTTCCCTTGGTCAGCCAACGACTCTATATCAGAGCATTCTCTCCCTTAGACAGTCAACGATTTCCTCTAGCCGAGACGTATCCCTTAGACAGTCAGGGAGTCTCTTTGATATCAGTCACGACATAGTACCTCAGTATTATCTTCGATTGTTATATTTTGCGCATCAGTTGATCTTATGTTAATGAATGTCCCTATAAGTGATTATGTTAATATGTATATGTAAAACTCATATAAGATTGTTGTACCTCCTTTCAGTTATATTACTATTAATGTGTGTTTAAATTACTTCCTCTTGGTATATTTGTATGTTTAGTTTAATTACGCTTCTCGCATGCTCAGTACATTCAAAGTACTACCGCACACCTTCTTGTGCTACATCGCTTCATGATATAGATTCAAGTTTCCACACTCAGCCTCGTGGTCAGATACGCTTCATCCACTCTCAGCTGCTAGTTGTGAGTCCTCATCTTCCGAGGACGTGATTTTTGTTCATATTTTCTTATGTTTCAGTTTTCAGATTTTAGGAGTTAGCTGGGGGTTTGTCCCAACTACGCATCAGTTTAAGTGGAAGGCTTTCAGACTTGTTTAGACAGATTCAATGTTGTATCTAAGTGTTGTTAAAATAACTCTTATGGTTTATATTAGATTCTTGTTATTAGCTTCCGCTTATTCATGTTGTAGTTGTCTCTTATGTTAAGTGTTATTCTATGATTATGCCATGGGTCAAATTTGAGCCTTTCGAGGTTCCTGGTCCCGTGTTACGACTAGGGTGTGAACTCGGGTCGTGACAAACTTGGTATTAGAGCAAATGTTTAGAGTGTCCTAGGATTTCTGGAAGCCGCGTTACGTAGAGTCTTCTTCATGGGTGTGAAGCACTCCACAATTATGACGAAGAGGCTATGAGACGTTTTAGGAATGTTCCCTTTTCTCCATGGTTCTTATCGTGCGTAGAGTATGAAGCTCTAAATAGTCCTTTTCCCTAACTCGTGCTTTACGTGCTCGCAGATAATGCCTCCTCAACGAGCGAATAGAAGAGGATGTGCTAACGGCCGCCAGCAGGCAAACCTAATGAATGATCATGTTACTCATGCTGATTTCCGAGCAGCCTTTCACATGTTGGTGTAGGCCCTGACCACTCATATTACCCAGCAGGCGGTGGCCCGTGCACCTCAGAATGGAAATGAAGCGGCGACAAGGATAAGAGATCTTCTTCGGATGAACCCACCCGAATTCTTAGGGTCAAAGGTGGATGAGGACTCGTATGAGTTCTTGGAAGAGATTTAGAAGATTACTCACATCATGGGAGTGACAGGTAATGAGAGCGCAGACTTATCCTCCTACTAGTTAAAGGGAGTTGCTTATATCTGGTATTGTAAGTGGAGGGATAGTCGGGGAATTTGACCAGGTCCCGTAGGTTGGGATGAATTTATGATAGCGTTCTTGGACAAATTTTTCCCTCGGGAGTTGAGGGAGGCAAAGGCGGCAGAGTTCATTAATTTGAAATAGAATGACATGACTGTCTAGGAGTACGCGTTGGAGTTTACTTGGCTATCCTAGTATGCACCGGAGATGGTAGCCGACTAGCAGGCCCGAGTGAGTAGGTTCGTGAATTGAGTGTTAGACTCCTTGGTCAAGGAATGCAGGACTGCCATGTTGCACAGGGACACAGACTTCCCATGCTTGGTGATATTTGCTCAGCAGATGGAAGCAGAACAAGTGAAGGAGAAAGAGAGAGGCGCAAAAAGGGATAGGACTGGAGATCTAGAGTTCTCCCAACAGAGGTCGAATGGTTGATATCACTCATATTACCAGCAAAAATCATCACCCCCAGTATGCATGGACCGCTCAGATGTTTTTTCTGGTGCGGCAAGATGGGCCATAAGCACCGAGATTGTGCAATGGCTAAGTGAGGCGAGAGTAGATTTTCGGCCACCTCTTCAGAAGCTCCGATAGGCTTCCCATTTCAGCAGGGAGCATCCTCAAATCCGGGTGGAGGTCATCGTCAAAACTGCTCCTATGTTGTAGCAGCACATCAAGATAAGGGCAAGGCGCTGGTAGTTGCCACAGTATGTTGTGAATCTTGTATTACCCCTTATATCATGTTAGCCCAGTATTGAATAAGAAACCCTGTTGTAATTGCAAAAAGAGATTGTAGATGGGTAATTTGAATAGTTGTTAGTGTGAGGCTTGTAGTGAAGGTTAGCGGAGGAAGAGAAGCTAGGAGTTGTAAACTGGCTTTACTTTAAGGAAGATTCAAGAGCCTTAGAATGATAACTTTAAGCTAAGGGGGAGATAGTGAGCATGTGAACTAAGTCAGACCTTGAGAATGATAGTAACGGAGTTCCAGCCTTAGCAGTTGCGGTATGTTGCTCTTCAGCTTCAGATAACCCCCCCTTGTATTGCAGTAAAAGTTAAGTTATGCCTATCCCTATGTGCAGATTCCCGAGGTTTAGAGGTAACCGCTTCAGACAGTGATGCCAGTCTTTCCCTATGAGTCCTTATTGCTCATTTTCGTGTTATGAATTAGTTATATGTGTTGACTCAATTTTTTCAATGTAGTCAACTCGAACTCAGTCTTTAGAAGTTATTTTTTAACTCAGTGGAGTCAGATTATCTCATATATGTGCTCAGTTTTAGATGTCATAAATAACTCATGTTGATGAATTCCTTATCCTCAGCTGGATTAGATATTGTGAATCCTAGCTTAGTATTGAGAAGTGATTTGAGAATGAAGAATCAGTCTGTATCAGTTTAGTGACGAATAAAAAGGAGAAAGAATTCTTTTCGGTGTTTTGCCTAGTTCTATGTTGGTTTCATGTTCTTCGATTTCCATTGAGCCATGGTATGCATGTTAGATGTGGATATTCATATTTGGTGTATGAGGTCGGTCCGAAGCAGATATTCTGTTGGTGTTAGCGTTGATTTACTGATAATGGGATTTCAGTTTTGTCTCTGTCTTTCAGTATGTTCAGCCAACATTCGAGTATGAATGTTCTCAAGGGGAGATATTGTAATATCTCGGAAGTGCCTAAGAGTGGACCCGGGAGTTAAAAATTTAAAACTATTGAAAACTGGGGAAAAGTTGCAGGACGAGAGGTGTAACGACTCGTGGTTGGAAAGCACAAGCCGTTGTTTCCAGTCGTGGTTTCAGGAGTCCAGGTGGCAACGGAAGCAACGACCGACATAATGACTCGTTGGTACCTTTGACAAGTCCTTGTAAGTGGTCGTGGGTTGGTGCCTTGGGTTTTCAAGTGGTGGCAACGGATGGTAGTAATGGGCCATTGAAGCTAGCAATGACACGTTGTGTTGATCGTGGGAAGGAAGTTAAGGTATACTCCAGTATGGGTGACGGAAAGAAACAATGAGTCGTTTGTTCTAGCAACGACTCTTCATGTCAGTCGTTGTTTGGCCTAACCAGTAAAGTAACCAGTGCCTCTAACAGATGGGTGTGACGAGTCGTTAGGGGAACTAGCGACTCATCCTGTCGATCGTTGTTTGGAGAAGCTGAAAGTCTAAAGGAGGTCTAGTGAATCCAACAGTTGGTGACGACGGGTCGTTGTATGAGACAACGACTCGTCCTGAGGGTCGTTGGTTCCAGTTCGGGAAAATTTCAGGTTTTTCTCAGGGGTAGTTTGGTAAAATCCCATGCATCCAGCTTTAAAGTAATGTCATTTTGGGTATAGTTTGGGATGTTTTAAGGGTTTCTTCAAGTATAAACTCTCATTCTCTCAAGATATCCTCTCAAACCCTTTTTCCTACTCTCATACAAGATTAAAGAGTTTCCCTCAATAGCTTCCAGGTGAAATTTCGAGTGGAACCTCTTCTACCAGTTATGCGGGTTTTTCCACAAGGATATACTTCTATCCTTGTGCCCCAAAATGTTTTCATTAAAGACTCGATTTCAATAATTCTAGCAAAGCATGATCCAGGGCTTTGTGTTATTAGTAGATTTCTTTTATATTCCTCATAAATGCTAATCTCTACTATGATTATGAAATTATTGGTGATATAAATTAATGGGTTGCTTTGAAACGTGGATTATATGTTGGGAATGCAAGAGTGTAGTATGTTCATCATAAATTTTCTTGAGTTTTGAATGGGATTTGTTTATTGCTCACTTGACTATCGTAGTAGTTCATGAACATGAAGAAATTATGGAGATATTGTGTGATTAACCCTAATAACCCGATAATGTCAATAATAACTATGTTGGGATGAGTTGGAGTTTATGGGTTTGGAAAATTGAAAGTAAACTAGGTTTCATCACCATATTTTCAATTTAAGTGATTGGGTATGATTATATTGTATTTATATTGATGGATTATGAAGCTTGGGAGGATTCTAAATTGTTTTTTCTTGCAAAAATTGTTTTCCAATTTTTGAATCTAAAATGCCCATAGATGAAAAGTTCATAAAATAAGTGATTTATGATAAATGTGAGATGATGATGAGGTGGGTGATGAAAATCATATTTCTAAAACTACCCATGATTATGTCGTTGTTTTCGAAATGAATTGATTAGATCCAAGTGGGACAAAGCTTTGGGTAAATACCCACATGTCTATTTAAACTGATGATTTTCAGAAATAAGCTTACCACATTGTTTGAGGTGAAGTCTCCCAAATTTTATAAATGTTAGCTTGTGGTATGTTTTGAAATAAATGAAGTCCTGTATCTTTGATAAAGTATGGTTTGAATCTATTAATCATGCATGACCTTATGACCTTATGTTGGATGAGATGAAGTCGGAATTGGGATGTTGTGATATTATTGTGCATAATGTGAATCTATAGCATGCCCATTATTGTATGATCTTCAGAGAAAATATTAAATTTGTTCCGTGATGATGTGAACTATGGTGATAAAGCATGTACATAATATGTCAGACAATTGAGCTTATGTGCAATAAGAATTAGCTCTAGTCCTTTAAAATGAGTATTGTATGATAAGAATGGTCAATGATTTTGTCTCTGATTAATTGTAGTAACTTAGACTAGGTTTAGTCAGTCGGGACTCACATCCCTAGTTGCTAGTGGAGTATGTATTCTCTTATTCAGTCGGGACTCACATCCCTAGTCGCCAGTTGAGTTTGTCTAGCCTTAGTTAGTCGGGATTCTCCTGACCCGAGAATGCTTCCCTTGGTCAGCCAGCGACTCTATATCAAAGCATTATCACCCTTATATGTCAGGGATTTCCTCTAGCCGAGACGTATCCCTTAGAAAGTCAGAGACTCTCTCTTTGATAGTCAGGGACTCCCTCTTGGAGAGTTAGGGACTCTCTTTGATATCAGTTACGGCATCGTACCTCTATATTATTTCTGTTTGTTATATTTTGTGCATCAGTTGATCTTATGTTAATGACTGTCCCTATAAGTTATTATGTTAATATGTATATGGAAAACTCATATAAGATTGTTGTACCTCCTTCCAGTTACATTACTATTAATGTGTGTGTAAATTACTTCCTCTTGGTATATTTGTATGTTTGGTTTAATTTCGCTTCCCGCATGCTCAGTACCTTCCAAGTACTGACCGCACGCCTTCTTGTGCTATATTTTTCATGATATAGATTCAGGTTTGCAGACTCAGCCTCGTGGTTAGATACGCTTCATCCACTCTTAGCTGCTAATGGTGAGTCCTCATCTTTCAAGAACCTGATTTATGTTCATATTTTCTTATGTTTCTATTTTCAGATTTTAGGAGTCAGTTGGGGACTTGTCCCAGCAACTCATCAGTTTAAGTAGAAGACTTTCAGACTTGTTTAGACAGATTCCGCATTGTATCTAAGTGTTGTTAAAATAACTCTTATGGTTTATACTAAATTCTTGTTATTAGCTTCCACTTATTCATGTTGTTAGTCATCTCTTATGTTAAGTGTTATGCTATGATTATGCCATGGGTCGACTTGGAGCCTTTCGGGGCTCTTGGTCCAATGTTACGACTAGTGTGTGAACTCGGGTCGTGACACCATCTCACCAAGTTGTTAGTCAATTCGTCTACGCCATCCATAGCACCAACTTTGGTGCATTTTCTTTGATACACATTTGTTGGGCACGCCACGCCAGCTATAGCCCCAAGCCGACCTTTGCAAACTCTTCTTCTTCACACCTTGAGCCATTTTTGGGCCTTTTCTCCTTTGTTTCCTACTAAAACCATCTAGAAACAGTCATTAGCTCACAAGACACACAAAATATGAATTTACACTCCTCATAAGGATTATGAACTCAAAACAAGGCTATTATATGGGTAAAAATATGGCAAATAGGCATAACAATATGCCGAACATCAGCTGCATTCATGTACCCTACTTATAACTATTCCCTGCAAATCCTCCACTGTGGCCTTGTTGTCCCCAAAAAATAGATAGACTTTGGGTTTAGTGGACAACCAAAATAAGCCTTTCTCCACATGCCTCATATGATGGCGCGGGAGTCTAGACTTGTTGAACCTGACTTACTGTTGGTGTGGTCACTAACTTGCTGATCACATTCACCAACTAACTAATATCTACCCCAATTGTGGCTACACCATCAACCTCAAGTTTCCCTGGAACATTGGTTGCTGTAAACCCTATACCTAAATCTTTATGATCTTGACTCCCACATGACATGAGATTCAACAAAGCCTCTATCTTATCATAGCTTTTGGACAACATTTTCCCCTATGCGGTAGCATCAAGTAGAATCTTATACTCTGGCTTCAACCCCTCTATGAAGTTGTGCCCAATGATCTCCTTTGGCTGCATATGGTGCGAGCAATCTCACAAGTATCCCTTGTATCTGTACGAAGCTTGAGCTAAAGTCTCACCACCTTTGTTCTCCTCGATGAGAAAAACTTATTTATAAACTTGTTGAAAAATGCTTCTCAAGTAGTGATGGACCCTGCTAGCACATTTTGAAGCCATTCCTTTGCTTTTCCAATCAATGAAAATGGGAACAAAATGAGCTTAACATACTCATTAGAAACATTTTGATAATGGAAGTTCTCATTATGTTTCATGAATGTCATCAAATGCCTGTGGGGATCCTCATGCGGCTTGCCCTAATATTGACAAGTGTTTTGAAGCATGCACAGTTCCCTCCTTCAACTCAAAATTTCCCGTGATGGATGGCTTGATGATCACTTTGGAAGCATTCTCTTAAGCTTGAACAAGAAAAGTTGAGCACTAGAATCCTTTCTTGGTTGTTGCCCTGTGCTTTCTCATTGTTCTCTGCCACTGCTAACCGATGAAAAAGTTCTTTTGATTTCCGGATCAAAGTGAGCCAAGGGTTATCCCTGACTTCTGGTAGCAGGCATGCACTGAACAAACAAAATATGAAATTTTTTAACAACCAACGTAAAATGCAGAATAGTGTAGTAAAAATCCTAACAGAAAACAATTAATCAATATTCAAGTCCTCGGCAACGGCGCCAAAAACTTGATGTCGCCAAGCTCACGCAAGCGTATGCGGTTGATGATGTGCTGTGAATTTATAGAACTTTCGACGTTTAAAACTAAGAAAATAAAATGGACTTAGGTATGTTTATATGGATATAAAGCACTTTTACATTGATTTCAGGGAAAATAAGTGTTGGAGTAAAGATGTGCAAAAGAAGGCTGAAAATGCAGAAAATTAGTCAAAATACCAATCTCTGTACGAGCTGTACCTAGATTGTATGAGTTGTACTGAGAATCGTGATAAATATTAGAAGACTGAATAGAGAAGAAGTCAACATATTACTCTTAGTACAAGCCGTACCAAGATGGTACAAGCCGTAACTAGAGCCGTGGAAAACTTTCGAGAATTTGCACAAGAAAACCTCTTGGTATGGGTGGAACCTACGAGTTGTATCACTTGCATATGACCCGTACCATGAGCCATGATGAGCTCCAACGACTATTCAATACTTGGTAGAATTTCAGACACTACAAACAGTACAACTCGTGGCAAGAAGGTACAAGTCGTACCACAACACTTGTGAAACATTCCAGAAGATGTTAGAATTCTCATAGCAAAGCCACAGATGCATTGTACAACTCATAGGAAGGAGGTACGAGTCGTAGCAGCTCACAACACTTAGCCAAAGTTTCAGCCCGCCAAGGATGTATGATAGGCAGGTATGACCCGTACAATCTTGCTATGGGTTGTATGACAAGTCGTGGCACAGGCAGCGCCAGCTATAAAAAATGTCCCTATTAGGAACAAGTTTCTAATACCTGTATAAACACCTTTTAGGTTTTATTTTCAGGGGGAATTAGCAAAGAATCAATATAGAACGTAGAATTGAGTAGTTTTTTAGTGATTAACACTTCTTCGGAGAAATTCTTGATTCTTTATCAATTGTTCTTGAGATTATTCTTGCACATTCAAAGAAGTTTCTCTCTCTACTATTTCTATTGCTGTAACTATTTAATTATGTGTTTTTCTATAAATGCATATCATAATATTACAACCATGAGAGGAAAAACCTCCACAACTAGGGGTTGTGGGAATGATGGAGGATTAACAAACTAGGGTTGCACAAAAGTGATTCAAAACCAACGCAAAATGTTTGTATAGTATTCTCATCACCCTTAAATGTTTCTTAACGGTGTAAAACTTTAGGACTTTCCCGAATTTTTTACTTTCTTGAACCTAGAGAGGTAGAGATTAAGAAAAGAGAATTACAACAAAGCCTTGTTCTTTATGATCATTGTATTAGCTTGAGTTGTGGTTGCAGGATAGTTAAATTTGGAAATATCGATAATAGTTAGTTTGAAATCGCTCATGAGACCTAATCTGATGATTGAGTATAGTAATCCAATAGGAACAAACCAATCGTTTGGATGAACCATAGTTATCAATTCTACAAGTAAGCATTGGGATTGATCAAATGTGTATACCCGAAGCTGAGATGAACCCATAGGGAACACATACCCTAGTTATTTGCAAAACTTGATTTAATTCGAAGTTATAACTTTGTTTTATTATTATTTTCAAAAACCCCCAAATTGGAGATAACTCATCAACAAGTTCACTTACCGATATTAGTCTTGATCTTCCATATTCCCTGTAGGTTTGACCCTAACCTCTTATTTGAGTTGTTTATTAACAAAGTCCGCTTTATGCTTCAGCATGAGGTATGAGTTTGAGGTTATCAAAAGTGGCACCGTTGCTGGAGAATACGGCTAAGACTAGATTAGTTTATTGTAATTGACTTTAGGTTGTTATTTCCTAAGTTATGCTTTGTTTTAGTTTTTGACATCCATTTGTTGTTGCCAGCGAATGTCAAGCACCCGAAGTAGTGAAAATCCACTGATTCCTTTGAATCCCGAACTTGAACGAACAATGAGTAGAATGGAGAACCAGGAGCAGAGAGATGCCCATATAGATGAAGAAGCTAGGCATGAAAAGCAAGCTCGGCAAGCTACACTTCAGGATGAGGAGGATACTAGAGATGAGGTCATTAACGCTGGTCGACATGGCAGGGCAATAGAGGTAATAGATTTGCCCCTCAGTTCTTCGATAATGAGGACCAAGACATTGATGAATTTGGGTCAACTAGGGCAATTGTACCACCACCACTGCCCGCTGGGGCCAAATTTGACATCACGGGCATCGTTATTCAATTGTTAAACATGAAAGGGGTGTGCAGTGGTCATGTAGCTGATGACGACAACCTGCACTTGATGAACTTTGTGGGAATATGCAAAGCGTACAGGTTGCTCAGAGTCAGCCAAGATGCCATCAGACTGAGACTTTTTCCCTTTTCTCTGTCTTGGGAAGCCACAATATGGTTATCAGAGCTGCCCAACGACTCCATAACCAACTGGAGGGAGCTCAAAAAGGCTTTCTTAGAAAGATTCCTTCCACCCTCCAGGATGTTGCAACTCAAGGAAGAAATTTACAACTTCCAACAACTTAAAACTGAGGCACTTCCTGAAACCTGGCTAAGGTTCAAGAAGAAGCTGACAAAGTGCACGAACAATAAGATTCCCAATGACAGTTTGTTGGAAATCTTTTACAGGTCCTTAAACAACAGTAACAAAGTTGTAGTAGAAATTGTGGTAAGAGGAGCACTAATGAGTCAAACCTAGGAGTAAGTCGCTACCATTCTTGTCAGGGTGACAAAAATAAACAGGGCATGGCACACCTGGGAGGAAAAACACTGTGGCTGGTACATATGCTATTGGTTTGACTGCAGGACCAACGCTGGAAAGAAGAAGAGCCTGACTAGGATATGCTAAGTTTATGAAGGACCTTGTGATGAAGAAGAGGTCTATGAGCTATGAGCCCGTTGATAATGTACATCATTGCAGTGCCATAGCTTGGCGGGTCCTAGCCCAGTAAAGGGAAGATCTAGGTGCTTTCACTATTCCATGCATGATTGGTGATGTTGAGTTCGCAAAGGCACTCGGTGATCTGGGAGAAAGAATTAATCTAATGCCATTGGATGTGTTTAAGTTGTTGGGCTTGGGAGCCTCCATATCGACTACCATGTGGCTGATGATGGCTGATAGAACTGTTAAAAAGCCTATGGAGATCCTGTTTTATGTGCTGGTAAAAGTTGACAAATTTATATTCCTAGCATACTTTGTGATCCTTGATTTGCGAGGTTGATTATGAGGTCCCTATCATTCCGGAGAGACCATTCCTTACTACTGGGAGGGACTTAGTAGACGTGGAGGCTGGCCGGTTGAAGTTCAGACTAAATAAAGAAGAGGTCACCTTTAATGTTTGCCAGTCAATGAAGCAACCAAAAGAATATAGAGTGGTCTCAGTGATAGAAGATGAATCTAATTTCCTTGACGAAGTCTGAGTTGTCAAGAGACTTGCGTCGTTCCACGACATTAAATCAGGCGCTTCTTAGGAGGCAACCCAAGTGGTGGTTTGGTGAATTTTGAGTAACCGAACCACCAGTGTCGTGCCGTGATGTTAAATCAAGCGCTTCATGGGAGGCAACCCAAGTTAATCAACTAATGTGTGTTCAAGTGTGCAGGGGAAAAAACAGGTGGCATAAAAAGTGTAGAACAGATAGACACTACGGGTTTCAGTACGATCCGTAACAACGTTGTATGGACCATAGTATGAGTAGAACTGAGAAGCAGAGTGTATTTCAGTGCATGAGTTCAAGGTACGGTTGGTCCTATTAATTATAACTCTATTGAAAGATTCGTAGTACCTACTGTGGCTATGAACTATGCAAGGCATGGACAACAATAAAAGGAAAAAACCTACGAGTCATAGTACGAACCTACTCAAATAGTACGAGCCATAAGATGAACTCGTAGGTCCACAGGTGAGTCTTCCAAATCTCTGTGTCTCGGTTCCTACAACTCGTGGTACGAGTCATGACGGGTCAAAATTTTGAAAATACACCCGACTCGGCCTGGATTTTCAAATCTTCCTTATACCCTATTTAAGCTTGAAACAATTCGTACCCATTCTCCATGCACTCATAACCCAAGTCACGAACATAAGCCACGATTTTCTCATACCCGTAACTCAAAAATCAAGGATCAATCGAGCAATTTCGTGCCCAATCAAGTCGCGTCCAAGCCTAATTTCTATTCATCGGTCAAAGTAAGTTGTTAACAAGTACATTTATTGCTTTGAATTTGATAAAAATTTTAAGTTGATGTAATGGCGCTCAAACCCCCTGTGAGTCCTAGTTACTTCAAGAAAAATTCGAAAAAGACAATGACCAGGGGTATGATTAAGCCATGTACGACTGGGAATGAATTTGAAACTGACGAACTTGCGCATTAGAATGCACAAAAAGTGAGTTACATGTACTGACTAAAAAAGGGAGGGGGTGTACTTGTATTTTTGTGATTTTGATCCGTCCGAGGGTTTTTCTTGCCGTGTTTCTTTTCCCTTGGGCATGCTATCTAGTAGAACCGACATGTTTAGGATTTTTGTGATTTTTATTTAATTAGAAATTAGCTTAGGAGTACTCAGCCAATAAATTTCACTAGTTTTGGATTTGTGAAAATTGGACCCTATTAAAACAATAAAAATTTGATGAATTAGCTGTGTACTTGTGACTGCATGCATGATTTCTGTGGATCTTTTAATGTCAGTATTTTAGCATGTATAGTTTTAGTTAAACCATGAATAAACCGGAAAGGTAGAGTGAATATAAATCATGTACCATGCGTGAGTGAGGTCTGATACCTAGTTCAAAACTGTGTAGAGGATCTAGAACTTGCACAGTTAGTCTTTGCATAGGTTTAAGGATAGTTGGTTAGGAAAGGATCATAGGCCATTTTAGTTAATCCCATTGTTAGCCTAAATAATCCTACCAAAATGATGTGATTCCCTTGATATCGATTTTTATCCTTAAATGAACCATTTTTCTTTGATTAACCGATTCACTGTACCCATTTTTATAATGAACCTATTTTTGCCCTGGTCCCTTCTTGGACATAGTGAACCTCAACGTAGGAAAAATGCCTAAGTTGAGGGTGGCTAGAGCAGCGGTGCATAAAGATTGGGAAGGTGAAAAGGGAGAGAAAAGAGAAAAAGGTTGAAAACCGAGGTGTGGAGTGAAAAGAAAAAAAAGAAAAAAAATTATTTTGAAAAAAAGAAAATAATGCATGAAAAAGTTTGAAAACACACCACAGTCGTACAAGTGTATAAAAAGGGGGGGTGAAAAGGGAGAAAAAAAGAAGAAAAAGCAACAAGGGTGAAATAAGTGAAGAATGGAGCCACATGTATGTAGAGCCAAAGAGGGGTTTTAGTCACTCAAAAATTTCCATATTTATCTAACCCAGCCCAAAAGCCTACATTATAAGCCAAAACAAATACTATAGTGATCCTAACCTAACCATCTAACAGACCGAAGTAGAAAAAATAAGGGCAAGACTATCGTATCTAATATGCAGTATTTGGAGCTTCTTTGTGAGAGTGAGAGTCTTGCTTGTTTAGTCCCATATCATATATTTTGTTATATCTGTAAGTGGGGGACCTCGTTTTTTGTGAGGATACATAGTTTTTGTTTGACTTTATCAGTGGTCTATGTGAAAAGCATAAGTGATGACTTGAATACCTGTTGATAGCTAGATGACATGTCATGAACCCTGTTTATCATGTTTTGTAGTTTCTTGTAGTGCATGTGCTAATTTAGTTTGCGAAAAAAAGGTTGAAAGTTTTTGGAGTCATACTGCAAATTTTGTTTGATATTGGCTGTAGTGTCTTAGATTTATTTTCTAGTTAAGCGTCATGTTTAGTTTATCTTTTTCTTTGCCTGAGGACATGCAAAAGTCTTAAGTCGAGGGTGTTGATATGTTGTGAGTTTACAACACTTTCGACGCTTAAAACTAAGAAAATAGCATGAACTTAGGTTTGTTTATATGGATATAAGACACTATTACTATGATTTTAGAGAAAATAAGTGTTGGAGCAAAGATGTGCAAAAGAAGCCTGAAAATGCAGAAAATCAGTCAAAGTACCAGTCTCAGTACAAGCCGTATGTAGATTGTACGAGATGTACTGAGAACCGTGATAAAGTTCATAAGACTGAATAGTTCTAGAGGCAACATACGACTCTTACTACGAGTCGTACTAGGATTGTACGAGCCATAACTGGAGCCATGCAAAACTTCAGAGAATTTGCACAAGGCAACCTCTTGGTATGGATGGAACCTACGAGATGTAGCACTTACATACGACCCATACCATAAGCCGTGATGAGCTCTAGTGACTGCTCAAGACTTGGTGGCATTTCAGACACTATAGACAGTACGAGTCGCGGCAAGAAGGTACGAGTCGTACCACATCACTCGTGAACATTCAAGAAGATATAAAGATTCTCTGAACCAAGCCACAAATGCATTGTACGACTCATAGGAAGGAGGTACGAGTCATAGCAACTCACAACACTAAGAAGTTTAAGCCAGCCAAGGACGTGTGAAAGGCAGTTACAACCCATACAATCCTGCTACAGGTTGTACGACAAGTCGTGGCACAGGCGCGCCAGTTATGGAAAATCTCCATGTTAGCTTAGGAAAAGGTTTCTGATACTGTATAAATACCTTTTATGTTTTAATTTTAGGGTAATTTAGCAGAGAACCAATAGAGAATGTAGAATTGAGTAGTTTTTGTGTGATAAACACTTCGTAGGAGAAATTCTTGATTTCTTTATCAATTGTTCTTGAGATTATTCTTGCACATTCAAAGAAGTTTTTCTCTCTACTATTTCTATTTCTTTAAGTAATTAATTATGTGTTTGTCTATGAATGCACATCATAATCTTACAACCATGAGCAACCAAAACCTCCACAACTAGGGGTTGTGGGAACCATGGAGGATTAACAAACCATGGTTGCACAAAAGTGATTCAAAACCAATGAAAAAAGCTTTTATTGTATTCTCTTGATTCTTAAACGTTTCTTAACCTGTACAACATTATGACTTGCCCGAATTTTTTACTTTCTTGAACCTAGAGACGTAGAGATTAGGAAAAGAGAATTACAACAAAGCCTTGGTCTTTATTATTATTGTATTAACTTGAGTTGTTGTCGCAGGATAGTTAAATTTGGAACATATCAATAACGGTTAGTTTGAAATTGCTCGTGAGACCAGAACCGATGATTAAGTATATTCATCCTATAGGGATGAAGAAATCGTTTGGATGAACCCTTGTTATCAGTTCTACAAGTAAGAATTGGGATTGATCACATGTGTATACCCCAAGTAGAGATGAACCCATAGGGAACACATACCGTAGTTATTTGCGAAACTTGATTTAGTTCATAGTTATAACTTTGTTTTTTTATTATTTTCAAAAACCCCAAAATTGGAGATAATTCACCAACAAGTTCACTTATAGGCGTTAGTCTAGATCTTCCATATTCTGTAGGTTCGACCCCAACCTCTCATTTGGGTTCTTTATTGACAAAGTCCGCTTCATGCTTCAGCAGGAGGTGTGAGTTTGAATGTTATCAAAAAGTGACGCCGTTTTCGGGGAATACGCCTAAGATTAGGTAGTTTCTTGTAATTTGACTTTTGGTTGTTATTTCCTAAGATTTGTATTCTTTTTGTTTTTGACATCACATGTCGTTGACATTAGTCTAGATCTTCCATATTCTCTGTGGGTTCGACCCCAACCTCTCATTTGGGTTCTTTATTGACAAAGTCCGCTTCATGCTTCAGCAGGAGGTGTGAGTTTGAATGTTATCAAAAAGTGACGCCGTTTTCGGGGAATACGCCTAAGATTAGATTAGTTTCTTGTAATTGACTTTTGGTTGTTATTTCCTAAATTATGTATTCTTTTTGTTTTTGACATCCACATGTCGTTGCTGGTGATTGACAAGCACTCAGTGTAGTGAAAATCCTCTGATTCCTTTGAATCCTAAACTTGAATGAACACTGCATAAATTAGAGAACCAGGAGCAGAGAGATGCCTTTATAGTTGAAGAAGCTAGGCAAGCCAAGCTAGCTCAACAAGATGCACTTCAGGATGCGGAGGATGCTAGAGATGAGGTCGTTAACGCTGGTCGACATGGAAGGGGCAACCGAGGTCATATATTTTCCCCTGAGTTCTTCGATGATGAGGACCCATACATTGACGAAGTTGGGTCAACTGGGACGATTGTACCACCACCACTACCTGTTGGTGCCAAATTTGACACCACGAGTACCATGATTCAATTGTTAAACATGAAAGGATATGTTATGTTTATGAAGGACCTTGTGATGAAGAAGAGGTCTATGAGCTATAAGCCCATCGATAATGTACACCATTGCAGTGTCAAAGCTTTGCAGGTCCTAGCCCAGAAAAGGGAAGATCTAGGTTCTTTCACTATTCCTTGCATGATTGGCGATGTTGAGTTTGCCATGGAACTTTATGATCTAGGAGCAAGCATTAATCTAATGCTATTGACTGTGTTTATGTTGTTAGGATTGGGAGCCCCTATACTGACTACCATGCGGCAGCTGATGGCCGACAGAATGAGATCCTGTTTGATGTGCTGGTAAAAGTTGACAAATTAATATTCCTAGCAGACTTTGTGATCCTTGATTTGCGAGGTAGATTATGAGGTCCCTATCATTCTGGGGTAACCATTCCTTGCTACTGTTAGGGACTTAGTAGACGTGGAGGCTGGCCAGTTGAAGTTCAGACTAAATAAAGAAGAGGTCACCTTCAACAT
Source organism: Datura stramonium (assembly GCA_018107945.1). Lineage (NCBI taxonomy): Eukaryota > Viridiplantae > Streptophyta > Magnoliopsida > Solanales > Solanaceae > Datura > Datura stramonium. Next base: position 215,967 of record JACEIK010001228.1, read on the forward strand.
CTGCCGGTCAAGGAAGCAGCCAAAAGAATATAGAGTGGTCTCAAAGATAGAAGATGAATCTAATTTCCTTAACGAAGTCTGAGTAGTCAAGAGACTTGCGTCGTATCGCGACATTAAATCAGGCACTTCTTGAGAGGCAACCCAAGTGGTGGTTTGGTGAATTCTGAGTAACGGAACAACCAACGTCGTTCCACGACGTTAAATCAAGCGCTTCATGAGAGGTAACCCAAGTTAATCAACTAATGTGTGTTCAAGTTTGCAGGGGAAAAAAATAGGTGGCATAAAAACTGCAGAACAGGTAGACACTACGAGTCTTAGTACGATCCATAATAAGGTTGTACGGACCATAGTTCGAGTCGCAGTGAGAAGCAAAGAGTATTTCAGTGCATGAGTTTTGGGTACGGTTGGTCTTACAAATCTTTACTCCATTGTACGAGTCATAGTACCTACTGTGGCTATGAACTATGCAAGGCATAGACAACAATAAAAGAAAAAGACCTGCGAGCCAGAATACGAACCGTACTCACATAGTACAAGCCGCAAGATGCACTCATAGGTCCACAGGTAAGTCTTCTAAATCTCTGTGTCTCGGTTCCTTTGACTCGTAGTACGGTTCATGAAGGTTCAAAATTTTCAAAATACACCCAACTCGGCTTGGATTTTCAAATCTACCTTATACCCTATTTGGGCTTGAAACAAGTCGTACCCATTCTCCATGCACTCATAACCCAATTCACGAACATAACCCACGATTCTCTCAGACTCGTAATTAAAAAATAAAGGATCAATCAAGCAATTTCGTGCTCAATCAAGCCTCATCCAATCCTAGTTTCTATTCATCAATCGAAGTAAGTTGTTAACAAGTAAGTTAATAGCTTTGAATTTGATAAAATTTGTGTTCTTGATGTAATGGCGCTAAAACCCCCTGCGAGTCCTAGTTACTTCTTGAAAAACTCAAAAAAAAAAATAACCAGGGGTGTGATTAAGCCATGTACGACTAGGAAAGAATTGGAAACTGATGAACTTGCGCATTTGAATGGCTAAAAATTGTGTTAGGGGTAGTGACTAAAAAGGGAGGGGGTGTACTTGTATTTTTTGAATTTTGATTCATCCGAGGGCTTTTCTTGCCATTTTTATTTTCCCTCGGGCATGCTATCTAGTAGAACTAGCATGTTTAGGATTTTTGTTATTTTTATTTAATTAGAAATTAACTCAGGAGTACTCAGCCAATAAATTGCACTGATTTTTGAAAATTTGACCCTATTTAAACAAAAAATAATTGATGAACTAGCTGTGTACTTGCGACTGCATGCATTATATCTGTGGATCTTTTGATGTCAGTATATTAGCATGTGAAGTTTTTGTTAAACCATGAATAAACGGACAGGTAGAATGAATATAGATCATGTACCATGAGTTAGTGAGGTCTGATACCTAGTCCAATACTTTGTAGAGGATCTAGAACTTACACGGTTTGTCTTTAGATAGGTTTAAGGATGGTTGGTTAGGAAAGGATCATTGCCCATTTTTGTTAAGCCCATTTTTAGTCTAAATAACCCTACTAAAATGATGTGATTCCCTTGATCCCGATTTTGAGCTTTAAATGAAAATAAGGGCAAGTCTATCGTATCCAATATGCAGTATTTGAAACTACTTTTTGAGAGTGAGAGTCTCACTTGTTTATTCACATATCATATATTTTGTTATATCTGTGAGTGGGGGATTTCATTTGTTGTGAGGGTACATGGTTCATGTTTGACTTTACCAGTGGTCTGTGTGAAAAGCATAGGTGATTAATTGAGTACCTGTTGATAGTTGGATGACATGTCATGATCCCTGTTTATCATGTTTTTAGTTGCTTGTAGTGTACGTGCTAATTTAATTCGTGGGAAAAAGGTCGAAAGTTTTTAGAGTCATAGTGCAAATTTTGTTTGATATTAGCTGTAGTGTCTTAGGTTTATTTTCTAGTAAAGCGTCACATTTAGTTTTTCTTTTTCTTTGCTTGAGGACCTATAAAAGTCTTATGTTGACGGTGTTGATATGTTGTGACTTTACAGCACTCGATGCTTAAAACTAAGAGAATATGATGGATTTAGGTATATTTATATGGATATAAAGTACTTTTACTTTGATTTCAGGAAAAATAAGTGTTGGAGCAAAGATGTGCAAAAGAAGCCTGAAAATGTAGAAAATAAGTCAAAGTACCAGTCTCAGTACGAGCGGTACCTAGATTGTACGAGCTGTAATGAGAACCGTGATAAAGTTCAGAAGACTGAATAGAGAAGAAGGCAACATACAACTCTTAGTACGAGCCGTAACTGGATCCGTGGAAAACTTCAGAGAATTTGCACAAGGAAACCTCTTGGTATGGGGTGGACCTATGTGTGGTAGCTCTTACATACGAATAGTACCATAAGCCGTGATGAGCTCCAGTGAATGTTTAATACTTGGCATAATTTCAGACACTACTGAGAGTACGAGTCATGGCAAGAAGGTACAAGTCATACCACATCAGTCGTGAAACATTCCAGAAGATGTAAAATTTCTCAGAACCAAGCCACGAATGTATTGTACGAATCATGGGAAGGAGATATGAGTCGTAGAAGCTCACAACACTTAGCCAAAGCTTCAGCCAGCCAAGGACGTATGGAAAGCAGTTACGACCCGTACAATCCTGCTACGGATTGTATGACAAGTCGTGGCACAGGCAGCACCAATTATGGAAAATCTCTCTATTAGCTTAGGAAAAGGTTTCTGATACCTATATAAATACCTTTTATGTTTTATTTTCAGGGGAATTTGGAAGAGAACCAATAGAGAACGTTGAATTGAGTAGTTTTTGTGTGATTAATACTTCTTAGGAGCAGTTCTTGATTTCTTTATCAATTGTTCTTGAGATTATTCTTGCAATTTTTTTTAAAAATTCTCTCTACTATTGCTATTGATGCAATTATTTAATTATGTGTTTTTCTATGAATGCATATCATAATCTTACAATCATGAGCGGCTAAAACCTCCACAACTAGGGGTTGTGGGAACCATACAGGATTATCAAACTAGGGTTGCACAAAAGTGATTCAAAACCAATGCAAAAAACTTGTATTATATTCGTTTCATGCTTAATCATTTCTTAATGGTGTACAACATTAGTACTTTCCCGAATTCTTTACTTGCTTCAACCTAGAGAGGTAGAGATTAGGAAAAGAGAATTACAACAAAGTCTTGGTCTTTATAATCATTTTATTAACTTAAGTTGTGGTCGCGAGATAGTTAAATTTGAAACATATCGATAACGGTTAGTTTGAAATCGCTCATGAGACCTGATCCGGTGATTGAGTATAGTCATCCAATAGGGACGAACCAATCATTTGGATGAACCCTAGTTATCAGTTCTACAAGTAAGCATTGGGATTGATCACATGGGTATACCCGAAGTAGAGATGAACCCATAGGGAACACATACCTTAGTTATTTGCAAAACTTTATTTAATTCGCAGTTATAACTTTTTTTTTATTATTTTCAAAACCCCCCAAATTAGAGATAACTCACCAACAAGTTCACTTAGCGACATTAGTCTAGATCTTTCATATTCCTTGTGGGTTCGACCCCAACCTCTTATTTGGGTTCTTTATTGACAAAGTCTGCTTCATGCTTCAGCAGGAGGTATGAGTTTTAGCGTTATCAAAAAGTGGGATCTTTGTTGGAGAATACGGGTAAGACTAGTTTAGTTTCTTGTAATTGACTTTTGGTTGTTGTTTCCTAAATTCGATTTTCTTTTTGTTTTTGACATCCACATGTTGTTGCCGGTGAACGCCAAGCACTCGGAGTAGTGAAAATCCCCTTATTCCTTTGAATCCCAAACTTGAACGAACACTGGGTATAATGGAGAACCAGGATCAGAGAGATGCCCATATAACTGAAGAAGCTAGGCAATCCAAGGTAGCTCGGCAAGCTGCACTCATGAAGCTGATGACGCCAACCTGAACTTGATGAACTTTGTGGGAATATGCGAAGCGTACAGGTTGCTTGGAGTCAGCCAAGATGCCATTATACTGAGACGTTTTCCCTTTTCTTTGTCTAGGGAATCCACAGTATGGTTATCAGAGTTGCCCAATGACTCCATAACCAACTGGAGGGAGCTCAAACAGGCTTTCTTAGAAAGATTCTTTCCACCCTCCAGGATGTTGCAACTCAAGGAAGAAATTTATAACTTTCAACAACCTAAAACTGAGGCACTTCATGAAACCTGGCTAAGGTTCAAGAAGAAGCTAAAAAAGTGCTCGAACCATAAGATTCCAGATGACAGTTTGTTGGAAATCTTTTACAGCTCCTTAAACAATAGTATCAAAGCTGTAGCAGACACTATGGCGGGAGGAGCATTGATGAGTCACACCTGGGAGCAAGATGCTACCATTCTTTACAGGGTGACAAAAACAAACAGGGCATTGCACACCCGAGAGGAAGATGCAACGGCTGGTACATATGCTGTTGGTTTGACTGCAGACCAACGTAGGAAAGAAGAAGAGCATGACCAGGAGTTAGCTCATATGCGCACATTGTTAGATTTTATTACTAAGCATATCATGGGAGCTGGATCCAGAAAGGTGAATGTAGTGGGGACACAAGGACAGGAGCCAGGGCCAGATTCCTCAAATTGCGAGGAAGAGGCAAACTTCTTTGACAACCAAGTGGTGGGTTTCCGAGCCAACGCCCTAGGGTTTGGAAAAGACACTTGGCGCCAAGGTTCTAGAAACAAAGGTGGGAACCAATATAGAGACAACTATAATCAAAATGGTATAGAGAAAGTTGACAAGGTCGTGAGCGCAAAGGAGATTGGAGAAAAAATGATGGCTACCGCAACGACCGAGCTAGAGTATACATGCCCCCTAATGCACGTGAGAGAGAAGCTGGGCAATCAAAATTAGAGAGCATGATGGTTGAGATGATGAAAAAGGTGAGGTCCACAGATGATCAGTTGAAGGTAAACCGTGGTGATATATCAAGTGTGGATCAGAGAGTGGAGTCACATGCGATGGCTATCAAGCAGATTGAACAGCAGCTAGGGCTACTATCAACATCTATGAACCCTAGAAAAAAGGGTACACTACCTAGTAACATAGTTCAAACTCCAAAGAAATGATGGCCATTGTATGGCTGTGATGACTAGGAGTGGAAAGACCACAGTTGACCCCCCTCTACCGGTTGTAGTTGAGAGGAGGAAAGAGAGCGTGAATGAAGATAATGATGATGTCGCTGAGAAGGAACATACTGAGGATGCTAAGTTGTTTGAGGCCCCACTTGATTAAAAAGGGCATCAAGTTGAACAAGGAGCTACGCAAATTTACAAGGCTATCCTGCGACCACTGCCACTGTTTCCCCAAAGAATGAAGAAAAAGGCATAGAATGGTCAGTTTCAGAATTTCTTGTCATTGGTCAAACAATTATCTGTGAACATACCACTGGTCGAGGCATTGGAAAAAATGCTAGGATATGCTAAGTTTATGAAGGACCTTGTGACAAAGAAGAGGTCAGTGAGCTATGAGAACCATTGATGTACACCATTGCAATGCCATAGCTTTGTGGGTCCTGGCCCATAAAAGGAAAGATCTAGGTGCTTTCACTATTCCATTCATGATTGGTGATGTTGAGTTCGCAAGGGCACTCTGTGATCTTGGATCAAGCATTAATCTAATTCCATTGGTTGTGTTAAGTTGTTCGGCTTGGAGCCCCCATACTGACTACCATGCGGCTGCTGATGGCTGACAGAACTGTGAAAAATCCTTTGGAGATCCTATTTGATGTGCTGGTAAAAGTTGACAAATTCATATTCCTAACAAACTTTGTGATCCTTGATTTGCCAGGTTGATTATTAGGTCCCTATCATTCGGGGGAGACCATTCCTTGCTATTGGGAGGGACTTAGTAGACGTGGAGGCTGGCCAGTTGAAGTTCAAAATAAATAAAGAAGTGTTCACCTTCAATGTCTGCTTGTCAATGAAACAACCAAAAGAATATAGAGTGGTCTCAGCGATAGAAGATGAATCTGATTTCCTTGACGAACTCTGAGTAGTCAAGAGACTTGCGTTGTGCTGTGACATTAAATTGGCCGCTTCTTGGGAGCAACCCAAGTGGTGGTTTGGTGAATTTTGAGTAACCGAACCACCAAAGTTGTGCCTCAATGTTAAATCATGCGACTCATGGGTGGCAACCCAAGTTAATGAACTAATGTGTGTTCAAGTGTGTAGGGGAAATGAAAACAGGTGGCATAAAAAGTGCAGAATAGGTAGACACTACGGGTCTCAGTACGTTCCGTAACAGGGTTGTGTGGACCATGGTACGAGTCGCAGTGAGAAGCAGAGAGTATTTCAGTACATTAGTTTTGCGTACAGTTGGTCTACGAATCATAACTCCATTGTACGAGTCGTAGTACCCACTGTGGCTATGAATTATGCAAGGCATGGACAATAATAAAAGGAAAGGACTTACGAGTAATAGTATGAACCATACTCACATAGTACATGCCTTAAGATGCACTCGTAGGTCCACAGGTAAGTCTTCCAAATCTCTTTGTCTCGGTTCCCACGACTCATGGAATGAGTCGTGATGGGTAAAAATTTTCAAAACACACCCGACTCGGCCTGGATTAAGCTTGAAACAAGTCGTACCCATTCTCCATGCACTCATAACCCAAGTCACGAACATAACCCACGATTCTCTCATACCTATAACTCAAAAATCAAGGATCAATCAAGCAATTCCCTGATCAATCAAGCCTCGTCCAACCCTAATTTTTGTTCATCAATCGAAGTAAGTTGTTAACAAGTAAGTTTATTGCTTTGAATTTGATAAAATTTGTATGCTTTATGTAATGGCGCTAAAACCCCCTGCCAGTCCTTATTACATCTTGAAAAATTCGAGTTAAGCCATGTACGACTGGGAAAGAATTGGAAACTGACGAACTTGCACATTAGAATGGCCAAAAGTGAGTTACGGGTAGTGACTAGAAAGGAGAGGGGTGTGCTTTTATTTTTGGGATTTTGATCCATCCGAGGGTTTTTCTTGCCATGTTTCTTTTCCCTCGGGCATGCTATCTAATAGATTAGGCATATTTAGGTTTTTTGATTTTTATTTATTAGAAATTAACTTAGGAGAACTCAACCAATAAATTGCACTAGTTTTGGAAAAATTTGACCCTATTTAAACAAAAAAAATTTGATGAAATAGTTGTGTACTTGTGACTGCATGCATGATTTAAACAAAAAAAATTTGACCCTATTTAAACAAAAAAAATTTGATGAAATAGTTGTGTACTTGTGACTGCATGCATGATTTCTGTGGAACTTTTGATGTCAGTATATTAGCATGTGTAGTTTTTGTTAGACCATAAATAAACCAGACTGATATAGTGAATATAAATCATGTACCATGAGTGAGTGAGGTCTGATACCTAGTTCAATACTGTGTAGAGGATCTAGAGCTTGCACGGTTGGTCTTTGAATAGGTTTAAGGATGGTTGGTTAAGAAAGGATCATAGGCCATTTTTGTTAAGCCCATTTTTAGCCTAAATAACCCTACCAAAATGATGTGATTCCCTTGATCCAAATTTTGAGTCTTAAATGAATTATTTTTCTTCTGTTAACCGATACACCGTACCTGTTTCTATAATGAACCTGTTTTGGCCCTTGTCCTTCCTTGGACATTGTGAACCTCAACATAGGCAAAATGTCTAAGTTGAGGGTGGCTAGAGAAAGGGGTGCATAAAGATTGGGAAGGTGAAAAATGGAGACAAAAGAGAAAAAGGGTGAAAAATGAGGTGTGGTATGAAAACAAAAAAAAGAAAAAAAAAATTATTTTGAAAAAAAAAATTCAAAAAGAAAATATTGCATGAATAAGTTTGAAAACACACCACAGTCGTACAAGTGTATAAATAGGGGGGTGAAAAGGGAGGAAAAAGAAGAAAAAGCAAAAAGGGTGAAATAAGTGAAGAATGGAGCCACGTGTATGTAGAGCCACGGAGGGGTTTTAGTCACTCAAAAATTTTCATATTTACCTTACCCAATTCAAAAGCCTACATTACAAGCCGAAACAAATTGTATAGTGATCCTAATCTAACCATCTGACAGACCGAGGTGGAGAAAATAAGTGCAAGCCTATCGCATCCAATATGCAGTATTTGAAACATCTTTGTGTGAGAGAGAGAGTCTCCCTTGTTTAGTCCCATATAATATATTTTTTATATATGAGAGTGGGGGACTTCGTTTATTGTAAGGGTACATGGTTTGTGTTTAACTTTACCAATGGTCTATGTGAAAAGCATAGGTGATGAATTGACTACTTGTTGATAGCTGGATTACTTGTCATGATCCCTATTTATCATGTTTTGTAGTTGCTTGTAGTGCAAGTGCTAATTTATTTCGCGGGAAAAAGGTCAAAAGTTTTTGGAGTCATAGTGCAATATTGTTTGATATTTGTTGTAGTATCTTAGGTTTATATTCTAGTTAAGCATCATGTTTAGTTTTTCTTTTTCTTTGCCTGAGGACATGCAAAAGTCTTAAGTTGATGGTGTTGATATGCTGTGAGTTTACAATAATTTCGATGCTTAAAACTAAGAAAATAGCATGGACTTAGGTATGCTTATATGGATATAAGGAACTTTTACTTTGATTTCAGGGAAAATAAGTTTTGAAGCAATGATATGCAAAAGAAGCTTGAAAATGCAGAAAATCAGTCAAAGTACCAGTCTTAGTATGAGCAATACCTAGATTGTACAATCCATACTGAGAACCGTGATAAAATTCAGAAGACTTTAATAGAGAAGAAGGAAACATACCACTCTCAGTACGAGCCATACTAGATGGTACAATCCGTAACTGGAGCATGGAAATCTTTAGAAAATTTGCACAAGGAAACCTCTTGGTATGGGTGGAACCTACGAGTCGTAGCTCTTACATACGAATAGTACCATAAGCCGTGATGAGCTCCAGTGAATGTTTAATACTTGGCATAATTTCAGACACTACTGAGAGCACGAGTCATGGCAAGAAGGTACAAGTCGTACCACATCAGTCGTGAAACATTCCAGAAGATGTAAAAATTCTCAGAACCAAGCCACGAATGCATTGTACGACCCATAGGAAGGAGGTACGAGTTGTAGCAGCTCACAACACTTAGCCAATGTTTCAGCCAGCCAAGGATGTATGAAAGGCAGTTACGACCCGTATAATCCTACTACATGTTGTATGACAAGTCGTGGCACAGGCGGTGCTAGTTATGGAAAATCTCCATGTTAGCTTAGGAAAAGGTTTCTAATACCTGTATAAATATGTTTTATGTTTTATTTTGAGGGGAATTTAGCAGAGAACCAATAAGAATGTAGAATTGAGTAGTTTTTGTGTGATTAACACTTCTTAGGAGAAATTCTTGATTTCTTTATCAATTGTTCTTGAGATTATTCTTGCACATTCAAAGAAGTTTTTGTCTCTAATATTGTTGTTGCTTTAAGTATTTAATTATGTGTTTTTCCGTGAATGCATATCATAATCTTACATCCATGAGCTACTAAAACCTCTACAACTAGGGGTTGTGGGAACCATGGAAGATTAACAAACTAGTGTTGAACAAAAGTGATTCAAAATCAATGCAAAAATCTTGTATTGTATTATCTTCATTCTTAAACGTTTCTTAACGGTGTACAACGTTAGTACTTGCCTGAATTCTTTACTTTCTTGAACCTAGAGAAGTAGGGATTAGGAAAAGAGAATTACCACAAAGCCTTGCTTTATGATCAGTGTATTAACTTGAGTTGAGGTTGCAGGATAGTTAAATCTAGAATATATCGGTAACGGTTAGTTTGATGCTCATGACACCTAATTCGGTGATTGAGTATAGATATTCAATAGGGACGAACTAGTCGTTTGGATGAACCCTAGTTATCAGTGCTACAAGTAAGCATTAGGATTGATCACATGTGTATACCCGAAGTAGTTATGAACCCATGGGGAACACATACCCTAGTTATTTGCAAAACTTGATTTAATTCACAGTTATAACTTTGTTTTATTATTATTTTCAAAACCCTCCAAATTAGAGATAACTCACCAACAAGTTAAATTACCGACCTTAGTCTAGATCTTCCATACTCCCGTAGGTTCGATCCCAACCTCTTAGTTGGCTTTGTTGACAACGTTCGCCATGCTTCGCAGAGGTGGGAGTTTGAGCGTTATCGCTGTCAAGTAATATAGGATATTGAAGTCCCGATATCAATCGGGTCGATTAATTGCATAAGTTTGAACCTTTATTTCACTATTCAAGAAAAATATAAGTAAAGTTGGGAAATGATTTTGTGATTATTCTACTAAACTTAGAATGTAAATTCAAGCTAAAGAAATAAACTTGTTTGCAAAATAGTTGTAATTAAAATCTAGGTTCTTGGTATTTTTCTTTCAAGTTGATTTTAGGATTTAAATACGCTAGAAACCTTCTAAGACTGCTAGGTGAAAGTTACAAACTCACTAAGGCCATGGAGAAACATGAGACGACGGGGTTGAAGATACTTGATCAACTAATTAGAGTTGGTGGTGGGTATATCCTTATCTTCAATAATGAAATCAATTCTTGAACAATATTTTGGAACCTACTCTATACTTCTTTTAACCCTCATTAGCTCTCTCTCCCGAGTTCGACCAACGAGTCAACGTATAATATTCGAAAGGTAATCAAGCTAACGAATAAGCACGAAATCAAGTAAACATAAACAATCTTGAAGTGAAGAATTAACATCTAGCAAAAATGAATATTCAAAGTACAACCATCAAGCCACGTCAAAACCCTAGAATATGGAGATTATCCACTCATGTTCAAGTGCAAAAACCAAGGAAATCATCATTCTAATCAACAAAGACAAAAGTAAAAAGAAAATGGATTTATTGAAGCCCCATAAAAGACTATATATAATTCTCGAACCTCTCTAAAAAGTTCCCTACACATGTATTTATAATTATGGTAACAAATGACCCTTTCGCTTAAGTAATTCAGCTTTTGAACTTAGTAAAATCCATCCTGATAGGCCCCGTTCGCCACTTTTTGTTGTTTCACCGTACTTGGCTTGAATTTTTGAATTTCAGCTTTTGGCCTTACCACTTCTCTCATCTCACTAAGGTGTTAGTCAAAGTTTCGTGATTTTTGACCCGGCGCACCACTTCTGTAAATGCACCGTGTTAGAAACTTTCTCGAAACTCAAACCCCTCCTCGGGCACCACTTTCATTTTATCAAGGTGTTGATCAAACATTTTAAAGTTTGAGTTCTGGGGTGCCACTTTAGCCATAGAACTAACCCGGCATAATTTCTTAATTATAGGCCCCGCATGCCATTCCGCCTATCTCACCGTGCCAATTTTCATCAAATTTCTTGTTTCTTCACACCTTGGACCATTTGTTGAGTATTTTTTCATGTGTTGCCCGCTAAAATCATCTTAAAATATTTGTTAGCTCATTTCACACATATATTCATGAAACTATGCATTTCATAAGGGTAATCATCATAAAACATGATTAAAATGGGTAAAAGAATGAGCCATAGCAGAGTATGCCCAACATCATGTAAAAACTCCCCAAGAATATCAATAGTGGTGCTAGTAGTGATCAACGCACTCAAAGTATCATATAGAGAAACCTTTATAGTTGGAGATGGAGTGATGAAAGTCAATTAATCTAATGAAATCACAAGATCACCGTCCGATCAACGACTTTAACCGCAAACTGGAAGAAGCTCCACCAATACGGGCTCTCAACTCCTCAAGACTCAAGTCCTCTTATTCTCTCGAGAGTCGTTGAGCTTTAAGCAAGTCCGCTCTCATGTTTTCTTTTTTATGCTTCCTCCTTGGTGATTTTTGGATATCCTTATCATTTTCTCATGGGCGCTGTTGGGACATTAGGCTATTTTTCCCCAAGCAGGCAATGAAAGGCTCCTCCTTCAACTCCTCAAAGACCAAAATCGAGAACACATGGGCTGGCATCTCTTGTTGCAACCAGAGGATATTAGCTTGGGCTTTTGCCAACTCGGAGGCAAACTTTGCTAAGTCAGGAACCATCAAGTCCTTCGCTCTTTCATTCACTTGTGCCTCCATGCCATCAATCCAAGCATGGAGGCTTTCATATGGTGCCAACTATTGGCACCGCGCAGTTAGCCGGCGCTAAAAACTTATTTGACGATCACAATTTCCCCAAATAAGACACGCAAGTGTACGTGGTCTTACAAGTATTACAAAGGGCCCTTTTAAGAGTCGGGATGTCGAACCCACAGGATTGACCAATTCGCTAATTATCAAGTTCAAGTGTGATATTAACTTTCAAAAGTGTTGATTTAGAAATACTCTGAAAACATTCAAGAAGCAAACTAGAGCTAACGCCGATAATCATGCGATACTATGCTTTGTAATGGTTTCTTAAGTATGGAATTATTAATTGTCATCTCACATAAGTAAAATTGCATGTTCATGGTCTTTCGAGACTATAAACACGACAAACTAGCCTCACAACTACATCGTTGAGCGAGGATGTGACATTCTAGTTCGTAAGCAATTCAATTACGTGGATGTGGTTTAAGGCTTATGCTCTTGATTAGGGACTCTTCGTACTCTAATCATTTAAACGTAACTTAGCTTCACACAACTACTTCTACGAGTGGTGATGTGATAATTCTGGTGTCTAGCTCATCCCATTTTAGTAACCAAGCAAGGAAAATTAGGTTATAATTTCTTATCCTAACCGCGAATTATATCATAAGATACAAACTTTCTCCCTACATTCTTCTTTGCTCTTGCCTAGGTTTACTTTCTCAAGATTTTACCTAGGTATAACGTGTGTGTTTTCTCAAGGTGTTCCAATCATAAAAACAACCATAATTAAGAATTAAAGAAAAACAACAATCAATAACTTAAAACCAAAACATATTTCTTCCGCATAATCGCAATCATACCTTGTGGCTTCAACCCTAGAGGAAGGGTTCTAGCCACTCAAGTTTGTATAATTACAAGAAAAAATAATTAAAGTAACATACTTACAAGAATTGATAGAAGAGAAGATAAAATTTAAGAACCCTAGGTGAGTTCTCCCACTTCTCCCTTCACTCCTTGGTAGTTTTTCTAAATATTACATGACAAAATGATTTAAGGAGCTAAGGGACCTATTATAGTAAATGAGAGGTGTACAAAATTATGCCCGTCATGAAATAGCTCCATGGCAAGGAGGTGAACGCGTCAATAACCTCCGTGACAGAGGTAACGCACATGCCGGAAACACATAAACCGTCGCAAAGTAAGCCGGTCGCGTTGGTACGTGGACACGCCGCTGTGGCCGCGTTTGAGTACAGCGTGTCACGCCTTGTCGCTGCCAGCTTCCAGACTGCCCACCGCAGGGCACGTCCGTCGCAAGCAGTGGGCTGTTTCGTATGTTCTCCTTTGGCGAATTTCGTGTTTTGCTTCCGATTCCATTCGTCTACTTCACCAAATCATAGATTAGTTCCTCAAATTCATTTTAAACCTACAAAAACAAGGACTAATCATGTTGGTTAGTATATATATTCACATTTACATAAAATCACATGAGAATGTATATAAATAACTAGATAAACAAGACAAAAACTAAGTTATAAAGTATCACTTGGGCATGCAATTATTCCCATGATCACCAACACAGCCAAAATGGATTTATCCATAAAAGTTCCCAACTGCTTAGCAAGCAACTTCATTTTCTTCTCATATCTATCTCCTATTTCAACCAACTTCACAAAATTTGATGGAGTGAATGCATAATGTGAAGGCTATGGAGCAGTAGACGATGTCTCAGTAGACTCTATTCCTTGTATTACCGCATTTGCACCAGATGTGGATGGTGTGGATGTGGGGAGTGGAGCTACAATGAAGGCTACCTCTACCCTGTTTCTAGACCAGATGTGATAGTATGATCTCCAGCCACTCTCACTGCTTGCCCCTTGGGCCCAAAAACATCTGACACTGACTTGTGAGTCACAGGTCATGCTTTGTTTCAACTCTAGACTTGTCAAAATCATTCTTTTTGTTGGCTACTATTTCAACATCTATCCTAGCCAATATTAGGACATGAGATTCTATTGATAACCTGGTCAGAAAACACGGGAATGGTAATGATGTGGAGAGCATTATTACCCTGGCCCTCAACTTATCTGATATAATATACCTGATGTTCAATAGGAACCCCAACTTCAGATTGGCTACCTAGACTACTCTATCCTCTACCAAAATATTATCTCCTCTGATAGGGAACAATCGAAGTCTCACCACTGCCCCCCAAAATTTTTTTGTGAATGTCAATGTTAATTTATTTATCTTCTCCCTAGGATTTATCAGACATGGGGGCTAACCATCAGTCAAAACCTACGCTAACCACGGACATTGATTGTGCCTCTCCAACATTATACTATCAAACTTTGTAGTTCTGACTGGCGATGCAAAGTTGAGCCCATACAACAACCTATTAATGGTGGTGTTAGAGATGTCAATTGTGACTCCACGGACCTGTATTTTGGTGAGAATAGGTAGTTCTGACACCTTCTACGCCTTTTTGCACATGTTGTCCAAAGTTTCAACATAGTTCATGTAGAACGCATAAACCATATTGGGGAAATACGTGCCCGGTGCCTTACTCATCCACCCCAAGCCATAGTGTTTGTACCCTTGTATAATGTTTGGATACTTAGATAATTCTGGATATACAATTTTTACCTCCTCATCAAAGCTTCATTTAAGATGTCCTCTTATCGTGGTGCTGAGGCCTTCCTAAAAGTATTTTGTTTGAGCCCTTGACTTGCCACTGCACACTCTCCCTGAATCAAGGTGTTTTGGCTTTGATGACATCGCCCCTCAAGGCTCAGTTTCCTCTGCTAGGTTTATTGTGGCATCATTTCCATTCTCCTCATCTGAGTTATACTTAAGGTGTAACACTCCAAATATCCCTAATACTAAACCCTAGATTTGTAAGTTGAGATACACACCTCAGATTTTTGCACTAAGTTTGAAACTATAGGTATATTGATAGACCCGAACCTGATGAATTCTATGGAAACTAGGTGTTAATATCAATTCTTAAGTGTGAGAAGTGCATTAGATATAAATTAATGTCATAAGAAACCCCTAGCACAAAGTTGAGTTAAGAGCCTCCTTACCACTTGAGTTTTAGTATAAGTTCTTGCAAGGTTCAATTTCAAACGACCATAGCTCCCACTTTTCAAAGTGTTTTTAGAGATTCAGTACATAAAATTGAATCCATTTAAGTCTTCTTTACAATGCATATGACCTTGCATCAATTGGAGTTTGGACTAAAAAGTTATGAGCAGTTTAGTGAAATAGGAAAAAACTGCACCAGATCACAAAACGATTCGTTAGGTGGGTCATTAAGACTCCTAACAAATTGTTAAGTGGAAAATTGGGGAATAACTTGACTTTCAAAGAGTCTTGATGACTGGTTAAGTGACCCTTCAAGTGACATGACTAATCATCAAGTGAGGCGCCAAGAAAAGGTCAGAAAGTTGGGAAATGTTTCTAGTGACAACGAGTGGTCTTAACAACCCATTAAGTGGACTAACGGGTTGTTGGGTGATCCATTAGGTCTGGCAGAGTCTATATTTCATTAGGGTTGTTGGAACATAATAATATATAGAAATTAAGGAACAATGGGAGACTCGTCATAACCGGTACCACCACGATAGAGCTTAGTGATGCCCCAACTATCTCTCTCAAGTGGGTAGAGCCAACATAAGCCTTGCCAAGGCAAAGAACGATGGAGGTATGATATCACTACTCTACCCTAGGGTGGGGGAAGCCATGATCACTCAGCTTTAGGAGATCCCACCTACAAACCCTACCGAGATGGTAGCTACTAGGTTTTGAGACTTAATGAAAAAGAGTTCATCTGAGTTTTGCAATTCAAAAGAGAATGGAAAGTTCAAGTAAAAAGAAAAGGGGAACAAGAGAGCCAGGACAAACAACCTTGAGGTTGCCAAGCAGGGGGCAAGTGGTAGACATAAATCACAGCCCCATCAAAGATCAATAGCCCCAACATTGTTGACAGACAGTATTCCATCCAGATTCAGGGTGAGGGAGATTATATACCCACTTTGCAAGAAATGTGGAAGGAAACACCCTAGAAGTTGCTTGATTGGTAGAGATGTCTTTTATGGGTATGGGAAGCCCGACCACAGATTTCGAGACTGTCCATTAGCCCGGCAAAGTGACGTCAGTGGTCATACCTATCTAGTTTGCAAGAGTTATGGAACGAATCACGTATGGAAGTTCTTGGTGGGTTCCGATGCTTGCTTCCGGCATGGAAAGCTTGGTCACAAGCATAAAGATTGTCCAGCAGCCAAATGGGGAAAAAGTGACCTAGCCACCTCTTCAGTAGCTCCCACAACTCACCCACCTCAGCAGGGCGCATCAGCTGGTGTAGGTAGTGGGCAGTGTCAGGATCATTTCTATGCCCTGTCATCACGCCAGGATCGAGGAGACCTACTAGAGATAGTCACAGGTATGTCATGAGCCTTTCAGGTTGATCTTCACATGTTGTTAGGCCTAGGAGCCTCAGAGTAAAGTATAAAAACCTCTTTTAACATTATAATATGAGACTTCTCTAGTATATGGTGTAAAATGATTATAAGTATGAAGTCTTCAGCAATGGATTTAGAGGCGAATGGGAAGTCAGGAACTAGTGATGTTAGCCTAGCCTTAAGAAAGGATCCAAAAGCCTTAGAATGATTTCCTTAAACTAAGGGGGAGATGGTAAGTGAAGAGCCAAGTCAGGTCTTGAGTTTTTCTAGTAAGGAAGTTCCAGAAATAGTATCTAGGGGATGTTGACCCACTCCTATATAGATGTTTTCCTTATGTTTCATCGATGTTACGATCTACTCATGATTATGTTCAGATTCCTAGGATGATAGGTAACCGCTTCGATCAGCGATCTCAATCTTATTCCATGACTCCATAAAACTCAGCTTCATGACAAGAAACCCATTATGTTTGTAAACTCATATCTCTCAACATGCCCCGCTCTATGAACTCAGTCCTTAAGATTGGCCTTAGCATCTCATAACATCATGTTATATCATGTATTGCCCATCTTATATTTCTTGAAGGATTCGTGCTCACAATTTCCTTACTTTAAGCCCTATGTATGTTCCCCCATGATGGAGATGATGGTTACAACTTGTACATTCAGAATAACTCTCTATTCATGCCATAGGTGCTAGGTATGTAGAAGTTCATGAAGTGCAGTTATTGCCCATGCCTAGAAGATAGGGGAATTCTTGAATAGCGTTTGCTACAAAGAGCCATGGGATAATCATAAGTGATAGGCTTGAATGTGGTGGTGATGTACAGGTAGACCATAGTATGGTGTGGCTAGTGACTTCTTGAATAGAGTTCAAATTTTTGTGGCTTTCTTGTTAAGAGGGAAGTAATGTTCTTAGTGAATGTTCTTAGTGGATAATTCTAGGTTGTCAGAGTGTATGGTGGAGTTAGGATTGAATGTGGTTGAGGTATGCCGCTGGCTTAGACTTAAGTATAAATAGGATCCCCGTGAAGAGTGTAGTAATGGAAAGGTTGAGCATCGTGGGCCTGGGATATGGTACGGTATAAATACCCTTCTGGAAGTGGGAGGAGATAAAGGTAGATTACATTCAGGGTCATCTCAGACAATCCACAACATGATTCTATCTCGCGATTGTAGACTGTATGGACCTTGTTAGCACAAGGACTATGCTACATCTTATAATTTGGGAGTTACTTTGGTTGCATGGAGTTCCTTTGTCCATCACACTAAATAGTGGTAATCGGGCTCACCCTCGCTTTAAAGATCGATTTAGAAGGGTCTTGGTACTCGGTGAAGCTAGCACAACTTTCCACTCACTAACCGTCATTACCCCAAAGGTTCCTAAGACTAGACTCGAGATTTAAAATGCGTGATAAGTAAAAATGTTTGAAAATGACTTAGAACAACTCGTGGTAATGAGTCATGGGAAGGAGTAATGAGTTGTGGTATCACTCTGTGGTCGACCGCAAAGCAGTGAGTAGGCCATTACTAAATAGCTGAAGGGTATGACTCGTGGGATCATGTCACGAGTCGTAAGATGAACCACGGTTAGTAATCATAAAGGATCTTATTTGCATCAATTTGGAGGGAAACAACAAGGTTACGACTCAGATGATACAATGAGTCATGGCCTACAATCTCCATAAGAAGGAACTAAGGATCTTGGAATCATTAACTACGGGTGGACCTAATAAATCGTAGGTTGCGGTAGCGATTCATGGTCTAATCCATGGAAAACATCGGTAAAGTCAGGGAAAATAATAGACTATTAATGGTTACTACGGTCGTGGTATGGAGGTACGACTCGTGGTGTGAGTCATGGCATCTAGCAGCAAAATTTTCTATGATTTAAGTAAGGGTATTTCCATACTTCTAAGATCCTAAGCCCTAAACTACATTGTTTTAAGCTCATGATTTAAGTTATGCATGTTTATCGCTATGATATTATATTTTTTAGTCGGTTTGACCCGATGATCAATTTATCGCTTTACCTATGAATATCAGCCTTCATCTTTTGGGTTTGCTCTCGCTTCAGTTATGAAATTCATTTTATGACCAATCATGTTTTGCAGATATCAGCGTGCAGACTTTACTTTTAGAATCTTTTAGTGATATAATTTATGTTATGCATGATTTTAGCTTATATCCACTTAGCCTCTGCTTTTACTTGCTCTGCATATTTAGTACATTCCATCTAATCGACCGCATACCTATGTTGTATCATTTCACATACAGGCTTAGATGCTTAGACTCAGTCCCACTGCTAGCCGGTCTCTAGAGTTTATCCCAGACAACCTGTTGGTGAGTCCTCATCCTTCAAGGACCTTCAGTTGGCCGAGTGTTGTTATTTCCAATTTCGTAGTTCTAGTGAGCTAGTTGGGATTTTGTCCCATTAGCTCGTCAGTATGTTAGGGGCTTTTTAGACATGGATTTGTATGTTCAACTTTGGACTCAGTGTTTTGATATTTCCATTGGATGGATGTTTTATTATTCGTACTTCGCTATTTCGTACCTCGTTTCCGCTTTGCTTATGTTGAGCTTTTTATCATGTTCCCGCCCTGGGTTAACTTGGAGCCATTCATAGTTCTAGGTTCCGTGGAAATTCAATCCGAGCCCATGCTCGGGCCCGGAGTTCTGGTATCAGAGTCAAGGTTCAGTGTGTCCTAGGGTTTTTGAAAGTCCATTAAGTAGAGTCTTTATTCATGGATTTGAAGCCACACATATGATGAAAAGGCTACAAAATGTTTTGGGATATTTTCCTTCTTTCATGATCTATGTTGTGCGATGAAGTATGTTTCTATCCTTCTAATTCGTGATATATGCATTTGCAGAATCATTCCTCCCCGATGATTTAACGGAAGAAGGAATGGCAACGGAAATGGAAATGGCCACGAGGATGGCAATGGAGATGGCACCATGAAGCCCCACCAGCTCCAACAGACATGTGCCCAAGTAGGTTGCCCATACTAAGTTTAGGGCATCCATTCAGATGTTGGCACAAGCGTTGACTGCCTGTCAATCAGCCAGACAAGGCTCATGTTCCCGCATTGAGAATGCACACGCCTAGAGTGCGGGACTTCCTCAAAATAAACCAAACCTAAGTTCTTTGGGTCAAGAGTGAATGAGGAACCACATAAGTTCAGAGGATATCTAGAAGATCACCCATATTATGGGGGTGACAGGGTAGGAGTGTGTATACTTGGCTCCTATCGCTGAAAAGAGTAGCCCATATATGGTACAAAAAGGTAAGGATAGCCAGGGAGCCGTAACGGGCCCCATTGATTGGGATAAGCTTCTCACCACATTCTTAGACCAATTCTTTCCTTAGGAGATGAGGGAAATCAAGGCATTTGAGTTCGTAAATTTGAGTTATAACAATATGACCATCCAAGAGCATGCTCTTGAGTTCACCCGATTGTCCAAGCATACATCGAGATGGTGGTCGCGCAGGGCTTGAGTGAGGCAGATTTGTGAATGGGGTTGTGGATTACGTGGTCAAGGATTGTAGGACCACTATGTTACATCAGGACACTGATTTCTCCCGATTAAATCTTATATGCCCAGCAGTAGAGACAGTTGTAGATGAGAGAGAAAGAGAGAGGCCAAGAGGGCTAGGATAGATAGTTTTGGGTTCTTAAAGACAAGTCTGGTGGTAGACATCATCAGCAGTCCCACAAGAGGTCATCGACCCCAGCGCCATCATCAGCCAGTGTTCCATCTAGGTCTAGGTGTTATTAGAAAGGACGGGCATCAGGCTTTCGAGGTCAGAGCAAATCTCGCAGAGCCCAAAGATTCCGCCTTGTGGAAGGTCAGAGGAGGCATACCGCCTGTAAGTGCTTAATAGGTTACGGGGCATGTTTTAGGTGCGAGAAGACTGATCACATGCTCAAGACTACCCTTTAATGAGACAATGCCATGGTAGAGGTCGAGACCTAGCTACTAGTTAGTAGTCTCCACCAACACGCCGCCTCGGCCAGGGCATCCACTAGTGCATGGTGCTACATCAAAACAGTTTTTATGCCCTCTCATCTCGTCGTATAGGAGGCCCTCTAGATACCACCGGTATGTTACTTAGTATTCCATCTTGATGTATATGCATTGTTAGATCCAGGCTACCTAATCTTTTGTGACTCATGTTTCTATTAGTTTTGAGTTAGTCCCGAAGTCCCGTCGAACCCTTTTAGTCTCTACTCCGCCGGTGACTCACCAGCTCGATGGATATATAGAATTTGCCCTGTAACATTTCTTCAGAAAGTCACCTCAGCCGACCTAGTAGAGTTAAACATGACTAATTTTGAAGTTATCTTTGGTATGGATTGTTTGCATACATGTTATGCCTCAATGAAATTTAGAACCCGTGTCAGAGTTCGGATATCCAGTGAGCCACCCTAGAATGTAAGGCTCATTCAGTTGTTCCTGTAGGTCGCTTCATTTCCTACCTTAAGGCCAGAAAGATGATTTCCAAGGATTGTGTTTACCATCTAGTTTGGGTTAAGGATGATACATTTGAGACCCCGACTCTCTAGTCACCCTATAGTATGTGAGTACCTAGAGGTTTTCCCAGATGATTTACTAAGAATCCCTCCCGAGCGGGAATTGACTTTGGTATTGACCATCTTCCTACTACGCAACCTATATCTATTTCTCCATAGAATGGCTCCGGGCCGAGCTAAAGTAGTTGAAAGAGCAATTGAAGGACTTTAGATATGGGCTTCTATTAGATCTCTAGCAAGTCCCCGTGGGGTGCAATGGGAGTTCTATTTTTATTCGGAAGAAGGATGGATCTCTTTGTATGTGCATTGACTACCGCAGTTGAACAAGGTTATAATCAAGAACAAGTATCCCTTTCCTGTACCAATGATATGTTTGACCAACTTGAAAGTTTGCATGTTTTCAAAGATTGATCTTAGATCTCGGATATCATAAGCTCCAGTTAGGGAAAGTGATATTCGAAGATAGCCTTCCGGACCGGTATAATCACTAACAGCTTAGTTATTTCTTTTGACTAACGAATGCTCAACTTTGATGAATTTGATGAATAAGAAATTAAGCCATATTTAGACATGTTCAAGTATTGTCTTCATAAACGACATCCTCATATACTCAGAGCAAGGAGGGCATGCTTCACGGCATGATTGTGTTGCAAACTCTCATCGCCTGCTGTTTGGGTTAAATTTAGCAAGTGTGAGTTTTCTAAACTCAGTAGCATTTTTTAGGCCATGTGGTGTCAAGCAAGGTGGGATGGGATTCTCAAAAGATAGAATGTCAGAAGAATTTTCCTGTATCAGCTTAATCCTTCGGATATCAATAGCTTGGGTTTATTGGCTACTACAGGATGTTTGTTGAAGGATTTTCATCCATTGCAGCACCATTGATTAAGTTTATCCAGAAGAAAGTTAAATTTTAGTGGTCGGATGCGAAGCCAAGAGTTAAAAACTTGAGTCACTTCACCCCAAACATTGACGCTACCCGAGGATACAAAGACGGGATTGCTGTGTATTGTGATGCCTCTAGGATTGGCCTTACAGTTTCTTGATGAAAAACATGGTAAAGTCATTGTATGCCTCAGACATCTTAAGACTCATGAGAAGAATTATCGGACGCATGACTTAGAATCACAAAGAAGGGTGTTTGCCTCTGAAGATATGGAGGCACTACTTGTATGGACCGCATGTAGATGTGTTCACGCACCATAAGCACCTTCAGTATGTATTTAGTCCTAAGGGACCTGAATTTGCGACGAAGGAGGTGGTTAGAGATTCTCAAGGACTATGACATGATTTCCATTTATCACCTGCAAGGCTAATTATCACCACCCGAACATAGGCCCGGATTGAGAAATGGGACAAAGAACCGAGAGGCTCCAAACTGACCTATGGCATGAACATGACATCTAAACTTAACATAATCAAGAAGAAGTCTAGCATACAACATATAGCAGCCTAAAAAATATCTTAACATCTAAAATGCATAACACAAGGCTGGAAATTGAATACAGCTACCATGTCTGATAAGCCTCTACTACCGACGGGCCATGGGACAAAATAACCCCAACTGGGAATCTCACTGTAGTTTGAAACCGAAAATACTAAATACTACCGATAAAGGGCCTCGGAAGATGAGGATCACCAATGAGACTAGAAGATGCTAATACAATAGTCTAGCTAATGGCGGGATTCGCTCGACATCCGAGCCCAGACATGAAATGATACAAGATAGAGTATGCGTCGCACTGGAATGTACCGAGTATGTAAGATAAGTAAAACCGCTAAGTAAGTAAAATCAGTGATCATGCATAACATAAAGGTCATCATAAGAGTTTGAGAGTAGGGCTTGCATGCTATTTTCAAAACATGATTCATACATAACTGAGTAACATACTCTAATCGAATGCACCCAAAACTAAAAATGATATTCATAAGTAAAGATGAACATTGGGCCAAACTCGCCGAAACATAATACCATGACTAATGAACATGCATAACTAAAATCATGAAGAACAATGGAGACTCGTCTTATACCCGACATTACCACAATAGAGCTTATGTGGTCCCGACTATTACACTCAAGTGGGCAGAGCTGTCCAAAACCTTGTCGTGGCTAAGGACACAACCATGGTATCAATATTTGTTAATGTCTTCATGGTAGGGAAGCTCACAAGGGAGGTCCCAAATAATTTGAGCATACCTACATTGACACGTAGTTTTGAGGCACAGGGTTGGCAGACCCTAACCTACTTTGTGCCAGATATTACTCCCAAAAACAAGAGTATGCTCTCCATCATTTTTCAACGAAGTTGAACCATCGTCTAGTGACAAACTTGGATCATAACATAATTATAATCTAAAATCATTACATGAGGAGCCTCGGCTCCAAACCATACCACAAGATAAAATAGTGGGACTTTCTAAACTCCAAAATCCATGTGGTAATCCTAACATGAAATTCAGAATAAATCATGAAATTATACTTCATCATATGGGCTTGCCCAATACTTAAAAATGTTTGACATAGACTTGATCATCTCTAAAATATAAACATGGACATGGGTAATCTTTGGCAATCATTACTTTCATCATATACACCCTATAATGCTTGAATATATAAACATGGACATGGGTACTTCAAAATCATACTTTCATCACATATCATAAATCTTAAATTTCATGAACTTCTATGGACAAAGCATTATAATTTAATTAAAGTTTGAAATTATAATTTGTAATTGAAAACAATGTGAAATACACCCATGAATTGTAATTCAACATTAGAAACTTGTATAGATCATAATTTTCATGATTGATATTTAGAGAATTCAATGAATTTTTCAAGTAGAAATTGAAGAGGGATTGGGCACGGTGAGGATGAATACACTCATTCATAACCCTACATACCTAGAAGGATCCGATTATACAACTCTCCCAAATGCCCAATGAAAATTTGGGAAGAACATGATGAATCTAAGCTTCATCACCCTTAGGAGCTTCTAGACTTGCATGCATGGAAAAGAATATGCTTTAATGCATTTATCCCTTAAAACACACCATTCGAGCTTTAAATGATGTATTGAGGCCCAGGTTATGGAAGAGCCTCAATAAATTCGCAGGAAAATACTCACCGTCACCCCAACGAGGGACTAGATGAATCGTGCCCACACCATGACTCGTGCCTGCCTGTCATTTCCATCACTAGGATCATTCCTCTTAGGGTCACCATGAGAGACACCACAACTCGTGGTCTCACCCAAGGTCAGCCTGAAATCCAAAATCTCAAAACCAAGTATACCCTTCTCCCACGATCATTTAATGACTCTCGTAGTGCACCTGACGGGTCACCTGGATGACTCGTCCTTGTGACCTAGTACAGAAAATTCTATTTTCGTTTCAACCCTGGTTTGATCTATGGGCTTCTGGGGTATTACACCAATATAGTGGTGGATGTTGTTAGTAGGCCATCCTGAGCGGTTTCGCGTGGAAGTCGGAAGGAAAGAGTTGGTGAAGGATGTAGATCAACTTGCATTATTAGGGGTTCACCTTGTTCATTTGAGGGATGGTGGTTTCATTGTTCAAATGGTTTAGAATCCTTCTTGGTGATTGAGGTCAAGGATGGAAAGATGAGGATCCTATTTTGCAAAGTTGAAGGAAGCAGTCGTAACTTAAGGTAGAGGTCTTCCTCGCCAAGGGGGAAGATGGAGAACTCTATTACCAAGGTCATTTGTATG
This sequence comes from Datura stramonium, assembly GCA_018107945.1. NCBI lineage: Eukaryota > Viridiplantae > Streptophyta > Magnoliopsida > Solanales > Solanaceae > Datura > Datura stramonium. The sequence goes on from JACEIK010001228.1 coordinate 240,805, forward strand.
TTCCAAGCGTTGATTATTTGAGGGAGTAGATGTTGCGTGAGGCTTACGGTCCCTATATTTAATACATCCAAGTGCCAAAAATGTACCATGACCTATAGGAAGTGTATTGGTGGAATGGCATGAAGAAGGACATAGCAGATTTTGTGGCTAAGCATCTAACTTGTCAATAAGTGAAAGTGTAGGATCAAAGACCCTAGGTGTGCTAAGACATCAGTAATATCCCCACTTGGAAATGGGAAGAGATCACTATTTTATTATAGGGCCACCTCGCACACGCCGACGTATGACTCTATTTGGGTGATTGTAGAAAGGTTGACCAAAATGTTCTGCAAATCAAAAATACTCATTCAGCTGAGGACTATGCAAAGTTATTATATTTGGGAGTTATTTCAGTTGCATGGTGTTCCCTTGTCCATCATATCAGATAAAGGAGCTCACGTCATAATTTTGGAAGTTGTTTCGTAAGGGACCTGGTACTCAAGTTAAGCTAGCATAGCTATGCACCCACAGATGGATGGTTAGGCCGAGAGGAATCATTTAGAATCTTGAGGATATGCTGTGGTTACGTGTGATAGACTTCAAAGGTAATTGGGATGATCATTTACCTACTCTTATCGAGTTTGCTTAGAACAACAAATTACCACTCCAAAGATCTCGCATGGTCTGCTTGGAGGCTCTTTTTATGAGCGGATATTTAGATTGCCTATTGGTTGTTTATGTGGGTGAAGCTACGTTTATAGGGAAAATTCAATTCATAAGGCTATGGCGAAAGTTCAACTTATAAGGAAAAGGCTAAAATAGCTCAAAGTCATCAAAAGTCATATGCCGATAAAGAAGTGGAGAGAACTGAGTTTGAAGTTGATGATTGGGTGTTCTTGTAGGTATCTCCTATGAAGGGGGTAATAAGGTTTTGGAAGAAAAGGGAAGCTTTAGTTCTCGATATGTTGGTCCCTACTATCAGGAGACATGCTGGCAAAGTGGCCAATGAGTTGAGCTACTAGCTGAGTTAGCTTCGGCACATCCGATCTTCATTTATATCATTGTTAAATAAGCGCATTGGTGACTGGACCTTGGTTGTTCCAGTGGAGAGCATAGGGTGTGAAGAATAATCTTATCTATGAGAAGGTTCTAGTTAAGATTCCCGATCGTTAGATTTGAAAGTTCAAAAATAAAGAAGTAGCTTTAGTAAAGGTTCTTTGGGAGAAATTAGCCTGAGGGAGCTACATGGGAAACCGAAGCAGATATGATGGCTAAATACCCACATTTTTCCCTTTGGCTCAGCCCCAGCTTGTGCATCGCTCTCCTTAGTACTATATTAAGTTTCATGTCTAGTTCATGTCTCTAGTTTCATTTATGTCAGCATGTGTAAGTGTGATTCTTGAATTAAGTTCTACCATGTATCTTAGTCCGTAGTCAGTCACCCCATCCATTTTCAGCTTCAGGTATTCTGTATTTGGGATTGCAGTTCTTTTCCAAAGCTATTCAGAAGGTTCCTAATACCATACTTGGATTTGAAATGTGATCGAAAATGTTTGAAAATGATCGTAGCACTGTGGTACGAGTTGTGGGAAGGAGTAACGAGTCATGGTATCACCATGGTCAGAATCTGCAATAGAAGGCCCATTAGTAATGAGTCAAGGTACGACCTACGGGATCATGTCACGAGTCACGGGATCAACTGTGTCAGTAGTCAGTAATGGATTTTATGTGCATCAATTTAGGGAGGGAACGAGTCAAGATACGACTCATAGGGTGAAACAACGAGTCATGGCCTACATCCATGTGGAGGAACTAAGGATCTTGGAAGCATTGACCACGAGTAGACCTAATGACTCATAGGTTGGTGGTACGAGTCATGGTCTGATCCGTGGAAAATTTAGAAAATTCAGGAAAATAGTGGTGACTATGGATGGTAACCACGAGCTGTGGTAATGGGAGGTATGCCTCATGGTGTAAGTCGTGGCATCTGGTAGAGAAAATTTTCTACAATTCTAAGTAAGGACATTTCCATAATTCCTAAGCTCCTAAGCCTAAACTACATCACTTTGAGCTCAGTTAGGAGGGTTTTAAGAGGCTTTAGCATATTCTAACCTATTCCCTTCCCATGAATGCAAGTTTAGAGGATCCAAAGGAGACTGCTTCAGAATTCTTCATGTTATTCTGTAAAATCCCTTAGGCATTCAAAGAAGGGTGTATAATCAGCTTACCCAGGTATTCCGAGGCCATGAATGGGGGATTTCTTCCCACCTCATGCCCATAATTCCCCTTAATTTCATGAATCAAGTCTTAATTCAATTATGATTTGAAAATTGAGTTCAATCTAATTTCATAGATTTTTTTACAAATTGTTTATGGTTAATTCCCTTCATGTTTAAAGTATATTTGATGATTACTTAATGAAAATTTTTTATGCATGTCTTATTACAAATTCATGCAAGTTTTAGAAGAATTATGCCCACTATGCAAGATTCATGAAATGTTAAGTTGCATCTATATTTCAAGTATGATGAGATAACTAGCATGAAGGAGTGTTTATGATATGCATGAATCCATGATTTTGAATGTCTATTTTGATTATGTTAAAGTTGGGAAAGCCCATATAATTTAAGCATATTTTAAATGATCTGGCTCGCTTTATGATATTAGCTACCATATGGTTTTGGAGTCTATACTCCCACTTTCACCTTGTGGTATGTTTTGAGTCAACGATCCCCATGTTCATATTTCAGACTATGCATGTAATTAAATTATCGCCTTCATTTAAAATGATGGAGAGTACTTTTCATATTTTTAGGAGCAATGCTTTAGCACCGAGTAGACATGGGGGTTCCAAGGTTCACCGGGTCTTAACTACGCACCACCGCAGGTTATATGCTTACATTGGGACCTCTCAAGAGAGTTTTCCCCCTGCCCAAGGGGCCTTCAGTTTGATATTGATATCACGGGTAGTGTCTTTAGCCCGGCAAGGTTTTGACAACTCACCACTTGACTGTCATATTTGGGGTATCGGTAAGCTCTATCATGTGGTGTCGCTATATGGAGAGTCTCCTCATTGTCCTCATGATTTAAGTTATGCATGTTCATCAATTATGATATTATTTTCATCAGGTTTGACCCAATGATCACTATCGCTTTACTTCAATATCGTCGCTGTCATTCACTTCGCTATGAAATAGTTTACATTTCATGTTTATTTCAAAGATGTAGTCTTTACTTCTCTCAATCTTTTAGTGATATGATTTATGTTATGCATGATTTCAACTTATATCCACTTAGCCTGTTTTACTTACCTTGCGTACTTAATACATTCCAAGTATTGACCGTGATATTTTATGATGTTATCATTTCATGATATATGTGACGTCGCATCGAGTCTCGCCACCAGCCTGGGCCTGCAGTTTTATCTGGACAGCTTGCTGGGGTGAGTTCTCATCCTTCGAGGACCTTCAGCTGGCAGTTGTTATTTCCGCTCGTACTTCTAGTGAGCTAGTTAAAGTCCCATCGCTGTCTATATATTAGAGGCTTTTCAAACATAGAGTTGTATATTCACTGGAATTAGTGTTTTATTATTTTCACATGAATGTTTTATTGTTCAAACTTCTGTTATTTCAGAATTCTATATTTTGCTTGTTTATGTTGAGCTTAAGTTATCATGTTCATTCCATGGGTTGACTTGGAGCCATTTATGGTTTTAGGTTCTCAGACTATATCCGTACCCATGCTCGGTTATGACACCGACAAATGGTCAGGTCGAGCGACCGTTTAGACCTTGGAGGACACTTTTAGAGCTTGCGCGATTAATTTCATAGATAAATGGATATCACTTTCCACTCACCAAGTTGTCTTACAACAACAGCCTATCACTAGCATTCGTGATGGATCCTTTTGAAGCTCTTTATGGGAGAAGGTATAGATCACCCATTGAATGGCAATGAGGTAAGTGAAGCTATGTTGATAGGAGACAAACTCAGTTCATGAGGCTATGATGAATGTTCAAACTCTTTATCCGAAAGGCTGAAAACAACCAGAGTTGCTCTAAATCGTATGTATGTGAGGAGGATATTTGAATTCATAGTGATGATTGAGTAAGCTGGGAGATGACTCCTGTGAAGGGAGTTATGAGGTCTGGACAAGATTAGTGTTTAGTCCTTGATATATTGGCCTTATAGGATTCTGAGGCGAGTGGGTAAAGTGGTTAAGAGTTAGAGCTACCTATGGAATTAGTCAAGTGCATCCAAACTTTTCCATGTGCTCTTGCTAAAAAAATGCACGGGGTTCAAGTTTTAGTTGTTCCAAAAGTAGAGAGCATCGGTGTGAGAGATAGCCCTACCTATGAGGAGGTTCTGGTTGAGATCCTTGATTGGTAGGTTCGGGATTTGAGGAACAAGGAGGTTGCTTCATTGAAGGTTTTGTGGAGAAACTAGCTTGTTAAGGGAGCTACAAAGGGAAGCCGAAGTAGATATATGGTTAAATACCCGAATCTCTTTTCTTAAGGCTCAATTCCAGTATAAGGTACTAGTTTCCTCCTTAGTACTCTATTCAGTTTCAAGGACAAGTTCATGTATATCAGTTCCTTTCTATGTCATAGTATGAATGCATGTTTCAAGAATTCAATCTACCATGTATCTCGGCCCGAGCTTCATTACACCGATAATTTTTAGCTATGGTTATTCGCTGGGTTTACGCTCCTTCCCTATCCTTTCAATATGCTTAATCTATATTCTAGTATGAATGTTCCCTAGGGAAGATAATTTAACACCCCAAAAGTCCCAAAGACTAAACCCTAGACTCGTGAGTTGAGATATTTCAATGCCTCGATTTCTGCCAAGTTTGAAATCATTTTAGATTTGTGGATAGACCCGAATCCCGATGAATTCTATGGAAATTGTGTGTTAATATCAATTCTTAACTGTGAGAAGTGCATTGGATACAAATTAAGGTCATAAGGAACCGCTAGCACAAAGTTGAGTTGAGAGTCTTCTTACCGATTGAGTTTTCATATAAGTTCTTGAAAGGGCACACTTCGCGACAATAGCCCCCATTTTATAAAGGTTTTTTTAGTGATTCAATACATCAAATTGAAGCCGCTTGATTCTTCTTTCCAACGCATCCGACCTTGCTCAATCAGAGTTCAAACTAAAAAGTTATTAGCAGCTAGTGAAATAGAGAAACTCGCACTGTGACTATAGAAGGGCCCGTCGGCTGAGTCGTTAAGTCACCTAATGAATCATTCGTGACTGCTATGAAAAAATGAGTGGAAAACTTGAGTTTCAGAGAGTCCGAAAACTGGTTAAGTGACTCATTAAGTGACATCACGAATCGGAGCTGTATGAGGCGTCAAGGAAAGGTTAGGAGTTGGAAAATGTCTCCAGTGATAATGGGTGGTCTAATGGCCCATTAAGTGGACTAACGTCATTGCATAATCATAGTCCGCAGTCCACATTTAGCCAAGTTAAGGGAGAAGTGGTAATTTTTGAGTTCCTAACTCCTAAACTAAGTCATTTTGAACATCAAAAAGGGTATTTTAGAGGGTTTTATTCATTCCTAACCCTCATTCTTCTCCTAGCACTCCAAATTGAAGATCAAATCCTCTCAAGGCAACCTAGGGTTCTTCATCACCTTCTTCCCAAATTCTCTTGGGTCTTCAAGTAAAGTTACAAATTCATCAAGTCTGAGTATGTAAGGTTATGAATGTAGGATACTTTTTCCACTTCTCATATCCTTTCAAGTCCAAATCCATGATTTTTACTTCAAGTTCTAGGATGAAATTCTAGGGTTTAACCAAATTCCATTCAATTTTCCATGATATCTCTATAGGTTTAATTCTCTCATGTTTCAATTGATGATTTCTGGCTATTAGCGAAGATTTGACTCTTAATTTACCTACTAATGCATGATTTATAAATTTCAAGCTTATAAGTTCATAATTTCTAAGAATGATGAATTATCAAAGTAGGCATAAATGTTTATGAGTCCTTAAACTTATGATTCTATGATTTAGAATTATGAAGCTTATTATACATTTATTTTATGACGGCTAGAAGCACCTAAGAAGTCAAGCATGTTTCACCATGATTTCTAGACAAGGCTTTCACATAAGTTTAAAGAGATGTTTTGGAGTTAAGACTCCCAATATTTAGATTTAAGCTATGTCTTGAGAATACAATTATAAGCTATATACATGTTTTGGAGTAGTGTCTAGCACCGAGTAGACCAAGGATTTCGAGGACCCAAGTCTCATAAATATGTGCCACCATAGGTATATATATTCTTATTTGGCACCTCTCAAGTGAGTGTCTGCTCGAGGCACACCAATGATATCACACTCCACGTTCTTGCCCCCGGCAAAGCTTAGGTTGGTTCCGCTCACTTGAGAGAGATAGTTAGGCATCACATAAGCACTATTGTGATGGTGTCGAGTATTGTCACCCGTTGTTCCTTAATTTCTATATATTATTATGTTCCTATCTTATGATATTACTACTTATGGTATTTTGGCTCAAAATATGAAAGTTTTACTTATGAAAATAGACTTGGTCACTTTATGTTACAAACTTTGGAAGCTTTGAGCCCACATGTTCGCTTTTATGATCAAGATCTCATGTTTTACACGATTTTACACTCATGACCTCTCTTATACTATTTTACTAGCATTTTTATTTACTGTACATGCCCGATACATTCAAAGTACTCGATCGCAGATATTTCTTATGCTATATCATTTCATGATATAGGTTCGGACGACCGCCCTCGCCCGTTGTTAGCCCCGCCGTCATCTCAAGCTTCATCTCAACTCCCAATCTGGGTGAGTCCTCATCTTTTTTTGAGGAATGTTTATTTTCTTGTGGTGTTATGTTCTTGTCTTTTAGTTTCAAACTTAACAAGCACTTTGGGGTGTTGTCCTACGCCTCATCTTACAACTAAAGGAAAGTTATGTACTAGATGGTTCAACATTGTGACTTGTTATACTTGTTCAATTGCTTTTATATTTTTTTAGATTTTCTTAATCCATGTTTAAGCATTCATTTCTTTAGTTAAGCCCTTAAACATTTTATGTATGTGCCATGGGTTAATTTGAAGCAATTTGTGGTTCTAGGTCTCGTGCTACAAACCGGCTCCATGCTCAAGTTATGACACAAGGCCATCTCGAACTAGATCTATTTTTAAAGATTCATCTCCTCATCATACTAGATAATGGTAGTTTGTTTCCTAGTAGTGGACCTGGTTCGGTAGGTTGGTTGGTCCTCAGCTCCAATCTCCCGCACTCCTCTTCCGAGTTAGTGGCTTTATCCCGAAGCCGATACATGTATTCAAGTCATTCATTCCTCCTCTATTATCCATCCCTGGTAGGTTGGAATTTTGTTTCATGAGTACTAGACATGTGGATGTTAGCACTAAACCGTAGCTACAAACACATGACTGTTACAATTGACCGATGATTAAAGGTGCTACGAGATAGTTGATAGCCATCACATAGGTGACGAGGTTTCAACTATATTATCACCAAGCAAACAATGGACAAGAAAATAAATGACGGCATCGTGATGGTCCCTCATATGCATGATGAGCCGTCTACTTCTCCGTCACTGCACGAGTGATCAGCATGAGGAAAGTATGCAAGTTGATGGTGAATATGATAGTCTTCCATGTAAGTGATGAGTCATTACTTCCTTTGTCACTCCTATCTGATGCATATATGAAGAATGACAAAATTTGATGGAGAATGTGATGGTTTGTTAGTTAAGTGACGGGTTGTCATTCATCTTGTCATGACAAATAAATTCTCATTCATTATTGTGGATACTGTACATCTCCTTTCACATACTACAGACTTAGTTCAAACAAGACACCAGCATTCCAATGACTATTTCCCTTAAGAATGTTGTCACTCAATCTATCATAGGAAAAAGTCACTTGATACAACCAAACCTAATAGGAATAAGTCAAAGTCATATATGAGATAAGAAATTAATGCTCAAACATACGCAAAGCCGGGAGAAAAATCAATCTTTAATTCATGCAAGGATTACTCAGACTTCAATTTATGGCAACTTCCTTCTTTAAATTGGAGTAGGTGGGCAACATAATTTTCACTAGAATTCTATTTCTAGAATTTGAAGATCATGTTTCCTCTAACTCACTAAACGATAACAATCACCACTTAGATCAAGATTAAAAAGAGAACACACCTTTTTGAAATTGAGAGAATGAGAACACTTGCACAATATTCCCTAATTGATGGAATGGAAGGAAATAGTGAAAAGTATTTGGAATAGCTAGTTCGGGTATTGTTGTTATGTTCTTGAAAGTTATGGGAGATGAAGAAAAGATAAGAGAAAAGAATGGTTTGAATTTAATGGGGAAGGTCGTTAAATGGTGAGATACTTATGAAAAATTAGGAATGTTTGAAATGTTCATGTTTTAAATTTCTAGGGTTTGGGTCCAATATGTAATGGATGAGTTGGTCCGGTCGAGTTTGTAGAAAACTTACCGATAGGTGACGAAATGGGTGACAGCCCATCGCAGAATCGACAGTTATTCAACTACACCGCCAACCTTAGCTAGTATGTAACTTCTCCCTTAACTCGATTGAGTTAGAAGAAGGTCAAGTTTTACTAGTTTGACACTTGTGAGAAGAGCTTTGGTGAATTTAAAGACTCGCTCACTATTCTCCAATTTTGACCCTACCATAGGGTACAAATAGTTTTTTACATATTCCAATGCCTCCAAAGTTGGCCTTGGGGTGTGTTAATGCAGCATACTAAAGTCATCGCCTATGCTTCTGGACAGCTTAAAGTCCATGAAAGGAATTATCTTATGCATGACCTTGAGCTAGCAGCAAATAGCTTTTGCTAAATATTTGAAAACAATTTGTATGGCATCCATATTGATGCTCTCAGCCAACATAAGAGCCTTCAGTATATGTTTAGTCAGAAGGACCTGAATCTTCGGCAAAGAAGATGGCTTGAACTTCTCAAGGATTATTACATGAGTGTTTTGTACCATTCCAGTAAAGCCAATGTTGTGGTTGATGCCCTTAACAGGCCATCTATTGGTAATATGGACTGCGTTGAAGAGGCAAAGAAGGAGTTAGTTAGAGATGTCCACAGGCTTGCTCATTCAGGGGTTCGCCTTGCAGACTAAAGAGATAGTGGTGTCATCAGTGCGCACGGTCTTAATCTTCATTGCCGATGAAGTTATGAAAAACTAGATGATGATCCTATTCTTCTAAGGTTGAAGGAAGTCGCCCACAATCAAAAGTGGAGGAGAAACTCAAGGCAAATGGTGTGCTACAGATATTAGGGCCACCTGTGCTGCCCGGATGGAGGTGTGACCTGGAGACAGAGGATACTAGGAGAGACACAATTCTCGCATTCTAATGACCCAGGTGCCTCCAAGATGTACCGTGATCCACAGGAAATTTATTGCTGAATTTCTATCAAGAGAGATGTTGCAGACTTGTGGTTAAGCCGGCCCCAATTGTTAGCAAGTTAAGGCATAGCATCATAGATTAGAGGTATGAATTAGGATCTGACATGGAAGTGGGCGATAATCATGTACTTCATTACAGATACTCTCGACATTTCGACAACATGATTGATTCTATGGGTAGTAGTGGACCTGGATAACTAAGTCGGCTCATTTTTTACCCTGAAGACTACAGATTCAGCAAAGAACTATGTTAGGGTTTACATCTGAAAGTTGTTCAAGTTGCACGGAGTCCTTTTGTCCATCATTTCCATATAGGGGTACTCACTCATCCCAAAGCTCGAAGTCTCCGTATGGTCCTATACCCAAGTAAATCTCGCATAGCTTTCCACCCGTTAGACATATGTTAGTCAAAGCGAACAATGTATACCTTAGAGTACATGTTGAAAGCTTGTTTGATAGACTTCAAAGACAATTGGGATGATCACTTACCTCTCATAGAGTTTGCTTACAATAATAGTTTTCATTCCAAAGATTTAAACCGCTCATTTTGAGGCGCTTATGTATGAGATGCGCATCACCTATTTGATGGTTTGAGGTAGGTGAAGTTGCACTTATAGTCCAAATTCAATTCATGAGGATATAGAGAAGGTTCTTTGATTAGAGAGAGTAATAAAACCGCTAGAGTTGTTAGGAAATCCTATGAAAATGTGAGACTGAGAGAGCTTGAGTTTGGTACTTGATGATTGGGAATTTCTTGGAAGGTTTCACCCATGAATAGGGGTGAGATGAGATTTGGTAAGAACGGAAGTCACCCCCGGTATGTTGGTCCGTATAGGATTTCGAGCCGCATTAGCAATGTGGCCTACGAATTGGAGTTTCCAGAAATAGCATCTGTGCATCCGGTTTTTCATGTGTCCTTGTTGAAGAAATGCATTGGCGTATATTTCCTGGTTGTACCTTTAGACAAGATTGGTATGAAAATAGTCTCTAATAAAGAGGTTCTAGTTGAGATTCTTGACCATCAAGTTTTTAAGCTAAGAAACAAGTATGTTGCTTCTGTGAATGTGTTGTGAAGGAATCCGCTGGTTGAGGGAGCTACTTGGGAAGCTAAAGAAGATATGATAGCCAAGAACCCTCATTTTTTCCTCCAATTTAGAGTCATCTTGAAGTAACAATTTCTTTCTTATAATACTTTAAAAGTTTCATGTCCTAGTAGTTGTTTTTAAATCATTTTTTGCATGCTTGCATGCTTATAACGCTCAAACCACACCTCTTACCGAAGTGGCAAGAGGACGATGTCAATAAAGAACTCCGCTGAGGTTAGGGTTGAACCCACCTGGGAATATGGAAGAACTAGATTATAACCGATAATTGAACTTGTGAGGTAGTTACTTCAAATTGGGGGGTTCTAAAGAAAATCAATAATAAAACAAGTATTAAAAATATGGTATTGAGTCAATATCAAATAATAACTACACTTGTGTTCTTGGGTTCATAACTTTAGGTATACACTCGTGATTATCACCAATACTTACTTATAGAATCGTAACTTTGGTTCATTCAAATGACTGACCAGTCCCTATTGAATGACTATACTCAATCACTCGACCAAATCTCAGAGCTGTGTTTCAAACTATCCATTTTTAATGTTACACCCCATAAGTTCTAACATGTAGATGGCCTATTCGCATGTTCTAAGAGCTTTGAATGCCATACATGCTAGAAAAGGCCCGGGGAAAGAACTGATAAGCGACACGTCGAACCATCGCGGGAGGAAAGCCAGGGCAGAACCTCCGCGATGGCGCCATGTCACGAAGGGAGTGGCCTCCGCGATGGCGTCGTGTCACGCAGGCTCCGGGCCTGTGCCCCACTATATAAAACCCCACTTCATTTTTAGTTGATCATTTTCATGTAATTTCCAGCAATCCAAGAGAGCAAACCAGAGAGAGAGAGGAATGAACAACCCTATCAATTTTCATCCAATTGCACCGCCAAACGCCCAAACTCCAATTAATCCTAGATACCGCTTACAAGCCGCAGAGATCCTAATGGTTTAGTTTCGTGGAACAAACCGGTGAATCGTCGTGCTACCGAATTAAGGTAAGTAGAATTTCTCGAAATTAGTGTCAATATATTCCTAGCCTTAAAGTGAGTATTTCTCCCTTCTGAACTTTCGAGAAATAGCGAGTTTTCAGCCGTATTTCGATAAGTCAAAGTTTGGGTTATATATAAATTAAAAGTGATATTTTCTTTCAGAATATTAATATATTTAGTTCTAATTGATATATATAAGGAATGCAGTTGGGAGAAATAGCGAAAATACTGACCGAGCTAAATGAAGTTAGTCGGAAAATCGTAAATGAAGGTATGTAAAGCTAGTTTCTTCGGCAAGAAGCAATCCAAGCATAGTAAAACAAAGTAAAGTCTAGAATAAAGAACCTAGAAGTCGAGAATTGAGTTCACAAGATGAACTAAAGAAGTATGTTTATAATATGTTATATACTGCACAAAGTTAGTAGAGCAATATCGGAGGCTTCGATAATATTTCGTATACAAGAGGTTTCAAGATCAATCAATTAATGCGTAAATGAGTTCAGAATAAGAATTTTAATACGGATAGTATTTTCGATTGAGCCTCGTTTGTTGTATGTGATTATTGTTGTTGAGACCTGCTGGTGCTATGAGGGCACCCTTGAGCGTCCTCGCCGCCCGGTTGGGGCAATCGTGCTCCCACTCACCCGCTCGAGGGTGGGATACGCCACTCCAAGGAGTGGTATGTCGTCCGCTAGAGGACGAAGATGGGATGGAGCCTCATATGAGGCCGACAAGATAACATTGGCGTATACGTATATAGATACAAAGTACGTGAGTACAAGAGAGAGTCCTCCGGACTCAAAACTGTTATATATCGAGGTCATAGTCTGAGCTGAGACCTGTGGAATAGGTAAGAAGTGTCAGAAGTTAGTAGGCAGTGGGAGTGATTTACTTGGATGGGTTTTGAACCCGGTAGGGGTATATAGACTGCAGTGTTGGTTGGCGCCTTCCGACTTATGGGGGCTGGTATAGGTCCTTGTATGTTATATATGTATATACATGTTATTTATTAACTGATAGACAGCAGGTCTCCACGTCGATGTGTATGCTTCTACCTTACCTTCAGCATGCGTATAAGCTTATTTCTGCATCCCGCCAAATTTCAAACAAAGCTTCAGATACTTTCTCCTATTAAGAACTACTAGTATTGTTGCTTGTATTCAATTATGCTCAGTTTGCTTTAAATAATCGGTACCAGTGGTACCGACGCCCTCTTCTGGGGCGTCAGACATTTGCCTACACTCGCTGCACGAGGAGCCAATACCTCGTAATTTCAACAAGACATCGAGTCATCAATCCCCTTTGTCATCCGAGCTAGACAAATAGAGGTTTATTTCTCGTTCTTGTTGTACAGTATGGGCAGGCCAGGGCCCCGTCCCAACCATCTTACGCATTCTTAGAGGCTTGCAGATTATGTATTCCTTGTGGTTAGCCGTGATCGGTCGTGTGGAGCCGTGTGTATGTCTTAGCTTGTTAATGATGGCCTTGTGGGGCCTTATACAGTTGGTAGTGGTGACCTTGTTGGTCACGAGCGCTTAGCCTCAAGCATTGATTCAGAAGTAACTCTGATACATGGTGGCCTTGTCGGCCCGCATAGGTTCCCTTTATATTGATGCTGACTGGTTAGCCGTCGTTGTTGCATGTGGCTATAGGCCTAGCCGGGCCGGGGCCGTATGGCGCCCACTATATAGCCCGTTGATTCCGTGAATCGTAGTTAGAGCGCCTGTGCACCATAAGTACTTAGGCTCGCAGGTCTAGCTCAGGTCCTAGTAGGGGCACCATAAAAGCGCCATACCCCAAGGCGGGGCGTGAAACCAAGTTCCATATTTAACTATCCCGCGACCACTACCAAGTTACTACAATGATTATCAAAATCAAGGCTCTGATGTACTTCTCTTTCTAATTCCCACTCATAGTCTTAAGCAAGTAAAGAATTTAGGCATTTTCTAATGTTGCACAATCAAGTTAAGAAACGTTTAAGCATAAAGAGAATACAATATAAGTATTTGTATTGGTTTTAAAATTACTTTTGTGCAACACTCTAGCTTGTTATTCCACCATAGTTCCCACAACCCTAGTTATGGAGGTTATAGCCTCTCATAGTTGTAAGGTTAAGTTAATTTTATTCATGCTTAAGAACATAAGTCAATACTTACAAGAATGAATAAGAAAACACTTTCGTTAATTACTCAACAAAATCTTCAAGAACAAATAGCAAGAACAAGAAGAAATTAAGAAAAGGTTGATCACAAGTCAAATCAACTCAATTCTCTCTTTCTCTCCTAAAAATCTATTCTCTGATCGATTCCCCAAAAAATAAAACCTAAAATGTATTTATACAGACACAAGAATAATTTTCCTAGGTTGACAGGGTAAATTTCATATCTCGGGTTCCGCCTTCTATCACGAGTCAACCTATGACCCGTAGTAGCATCCTACGGCCCATACCATCCTTTCGTACCTTGCATGACTAGCTGGGATTTTGCCAAGTGTTGGATCCTGATATGACTCATACCTCCATCCTACGATTCCGTACCGAGCTCCCGTGGCTTGACTCAAACTTTGAAATTCTTCTAAAGTTTATCACGACCTCATGGTATGACTCATACCTTCTTCCCATGGTTCGTACTTTATTTCCGTAGAAGAAGTCAACCTAATGCCAATTTTTCTGATTCTTTTCACGACTTCATTACCACGACTCGTACAATCTTGGCATGACTCTGTCGTACCATAAGGAAAAAAATATTGCCCATATGTGGCATATGTAGGTCAAATTTTCAAAAACCTATATTACCTATTTTAATTGATTTTTCATTCCATTTAATTTTTTATTTTTTTTATTTTTTTTAGTTATTTATTAATTTGAAATTAAAGATTTGATTTTTTTATATTTTCTCATGATTATTCATTAAATTAACAAGGATTAACACTAGAATCATCATTCTAACTTTTGATTTCAATAACCTAATTCAATATAAATTGAAGAAAAGTTTTGAGAAATCTACAAGGTAAGTCCCTTGATTGATTATTGTGATAAAAGGATTTATTGGGATTCATTTGGCATATTAAAAGTATTGCTACCAATAGGTGATTTTTAAATTGGTCATAAACATAAATCTTGCCTTAGAACCCTAATTTTTCAAAAAGGATAGAAATTAATGGGATTGGATCAAAGTTCTAAACTTTATAATTGAAATTGATCGTAGAGTCATTTTTGGACATTATTGAACATGTTTAAAGCATTTTTAGCGAAATTTCAGGTATTCCTCTTTTGGAACATACTTTTGATTAAAAAGAGATTTTGAATTAGATTTTTATGAGCGTGTAGGAAAAGTCATATTGAGTATTCATATTTTGATTTCTATTATAATATATGCATAAAACATTTTTTGACCCTATGAATGACATTTGTTGAATAATATTTATAGTAAAAATTATTTTACATGCTTTTGCTCCATGAATGAGCTATCGATTTGAAACATGACTTAATTGCTTAAACATGATTTCTAATCCTAAGTAATAATTTTTATATACCTCTATAATAAGATGAAAAATTTTTTTGAAATGATTTTTTCTATTCAAGCTACCATGACTTCATGATTTTTAAATTGACTGATATGCCATGATTGGAAAAAAGTTGTTTGAATTACCCCTTGGGAGGACATTTTGATTAATTTGCTGGGATGACTTGTTTGATTAACTCTATTTCGAGATGAATTATTTGGACTATCCCTTGGGAGGACACTTTGATTATGTCACGACCCAAACATATGCCCGGATCGAGACACGGGACAAGCAACCCCGAGAGGCTCCAAGTCGACCCATGGTAGAAAATGACATCTAAATCTCAACACAATAACTACAGAAGTCTAACATATGAAATAGCTTAAGTCTCGAAATTATAATAACATCCAATATCTCGAATACACAACGCTGATATGAAACTAAAAACATACTACGTCTGGATAAGCCTCTACTTCTACGATTTGATGGAAAAGACCCCAACTAACTCACTAAAGTCTAAAACCGAAAATGCCGAATACAATCGATAAAATGGCCCTCGAAAAATGGTGACTTACCAACTCGGGCCGAGAGAGGTTAACACTGGTGATCTATAACGGCGGGACTGAGCTCGAATATATGAGCCTGTATCATGAAACGATACAGCATAGAGTTTGCGGTCAGTACGTGGAATTTACCGAGTATGCAAGGTAAGTAAAATCGTTAAGTAAGTAAAATTAGAGATCATGCATATCATTGAACATTTCATCATAAGAGTCTGAGAGTAAGATTTGCATGCTAGTATTTGAAAACATGTCTTAAACATAAGTGACTGTCATATCTAAATCAAATGACCCAAAGATGAAACTAATAATCATAAAATCATTAAGCATAAGTCAAACTATCAAAACATAATATCATGATCGATGAGCACAAGAACTAAATCAAAGAGAAATAATTGAGACTCGTCATATAACCGACATTACCAGATAGAGCTTACGTGGTACCAACTATTACACTCAAGTGGGCAAAATCTTCCAAAGCCTTGACAGATCAGGGTGCTACCATGATATCGATATCATTTTGAAGTCCCATTTGGGGCAAGGGAAAGCTTACAAGGGAAGTCCCAAGAGACGTAAACCTACGTTGGCACGTAGTTCTGAGACCCAAGATTATATAACCCCTGACCCAGACACTACTCCAAAACATACATATGCTCTCCTAGTTTTTCAACGAAGCCGAACTATCATCTTTTGATGAAGTCGATCATGAAGTTACATACATAATTTGAAATCTCGAGTATAAGGAGCCTTAGCTCAAAAACATAGCACAAGATGAAAGTGTGAGTATAGAATCCAAAACCATGTAGTAGGCTATCATAACATTGAGCTAAAACATGAAAACATATATAAATCATGTGGGTTTACCCCAAACTTATACATTTTGAAATATAATTTTGATAGTCAAAACCATGGATATAACATGGGTAATTCGAAATCATACTTGTATAATATACATCTCATCATACTTAGAAATACATAGATCACAATCTCAATTCTTCATGAACTTTCATGAATGGGCATCATATTTGTAAAACTTGAAATCATAAACATTTGTTGAAAACATTTAAAAACATGCCCATGGATCATAATTCAACTTTGGAAACATGTGTAGAGATTATCCATACTAGATACTTAGGGAATTCATGTGTTGGGTTAAAACCCCAAGATTCATCAACTTAGGAATCACAAGAAATTGAAGAGGGATTGGGCATGGGAGTGGATGAATACGCCTATTCCCATAACCCTTCATACATGAAAATTCTGATTTCACAACCCTCTTGAAAAACCCATACGAAATTGAAGAAGAATTGATGAACTTCTAGGCTTGATCACCTTTAGTAACTTCTAGGATTGCACTCATGGAGAAGGATAGGCTTTTAATGAGATAAACCCTATTTAAACACACTTATCTGAGCTTAAAACAACATAGTTTAGACCTTAGGAGTTTAGAAATTATGAAAAAGTCCTTAATAAATTACAGGAAAATACACACCTACGCCCCTAATGAACGACCCGATGACTCGTCGTCAAGGACCATGACTCGTGGTCTACTCACGTCACAAGCACTGGAAGCTTAGCATCTCTGGTCACCACGAGGGATACCAGCAGATTCTGTGGGTGTACCCAAAGACTCGTGGTGACTAGTCATTGGGAGCACCGTTAAACCTTCAACATCCAAGTCAAACTCTTAACCACATCCAACATAACAATCTATAACTACAACCGTGGCTTTACCCGTGGTCAACCCCTAACCAAAATTCAACCAAGTCCACCCTTCACTCCACGAGTAACTAATGACTTGTGGTGCACCTGGTCACCGATATCTCATCCTTGCGGACGGGTGTAGAAAATTTCATTTTCTCTCGTTTCAACCCTCGTGTCTTATCTTAGGGATTTTGGGCTATTACACATCTCCTCCTTGGGAAAATTCATCCTCGGAATGTGGGTAACCATACTAAAAAGCCGGGAAATGCAACCGCTATATAAAAATACCGAACATTTAAAGCTAATAACTGATGGAGTGACATACTCCAACCGAACTACATGACTCAATTGAATTCATGAATCATACATACATACACCGACATGAAAGAAACTCGGCACATGAAACTGAATTGAGTACTAGTGAGAAAACTTGCAATTAATAAATCGCGCCGAAAGTGGGAATAAATGCGTGTATTTAGCCATCATATTTTCTTCATTCTACGTAGCTTCTTCAACTTGCTAATTCCTCCACAAAACCGTTACCGAGGCTACTTTATTTCTTAGCTCGAACCTGATGATCAAGTGCATTTTCACCAAAAATTCCTCGTAGCTGAGGAAATCCTTCTCACCCACACTCTCCGTTGGAACAACCAAGCCGATCACCTATGCACTTCTTCAAAACGAGACATGAGGGCCGAATGCATCGGCTTTCGCTAATTTTGAGGGCAACTCCAACTCGTAGGCCAATTTACAACCTGCCTCGCACCCAAGATGGACCCAACCTAACGAGGACCGAAGTTTCCCCTTCTTTCGAACTCATCACTCCCTTCATGGGAGATTCCTTCTAAACACACCGAATCGTCAACCTCAAACTAAAGTTCTCTTCTCCTCACATCCGCATAGGACTTTTTGATGACTCTAAGCCATTTTCAACCTTTCCCCTTATAAGCTGAACCTTGTCCATAGCCTCATGAACCGAATCTAGTCCTATCAATTTGGGCTACCTGAAGTTCAAACCAACTAGTAGGTGATCACACCTCCACCCATAAAGAGCCTCAAACGAAGCCATATGAATGCTGGAATGGTAATTTTGTTGAGTATACAAACTCAATGAGAGGTAAATGATCATCCCAACTACCTTGAAATCAATCACATGATCTCAACATATCCTTAAGAGGCCGTAATGGTTTGCATCACCCGATCATCTCGTCTCATGTGGGTGAAAAGTTATGCTAATCTTAAACCTAGGTACTATGTCCTTCGAAACAATCTCCAAAACTCGGGAGGTAACTGAGGACCACTATCTCGATATGATGGACAAAGGCACCTATGCAACCAAACTAACTCCAAATGTAAAATTTGGCATAATCCTCCATTGAATCTGTAGTTTTTTACCAATAGGAACTGAGCTACCTTAGTCAACCTATCTACAATAACCCAAATAGAGCCATACTATCTACAAGTACGAGGCAAACCCGTAATGAAGTACATATTGATTTTCTTCCACTTCAAAGTAGGAATACCGATGTCTTGAAGCACTCCTCCGGTGTCTCTAATGCTCAACTTTCACTTGTTGACACCATAAAACTTAGCCATAAACTTGCTATGTCCTTCTTCATTCCATTTCACCAATAGACTTCTCGTAGATCAAGGTACATCTTGGTAAAGACTCGGATGTATAGAATATCCGAAACCATGAGCCTCGTGCAAATATCTGATCTCAAGTCCTCAACACCCGGAACACAGATGACCCTAATATCATAGCACACCATCTCCCACTTGGGAGATAGACCTCCAACTATGATTCTGAACAACTTCCTTTGAATTTACCAAAATAGGATCCTGTCTTTCATCCTGACTGGGTCACTTAAGATGATTTCCGACCCATTCTTGACTATAACACCTCCATCAGTTGAGTCAACAAGACGGACTCCCAACCGCAAGCCGGATGCACATCCTTCACCAACTCTTTCCTTTCCTCATCTACATGGGATACACTCTCCATAGAAAGCTCATAAGATGTGTCCGCCACCACGTTAGCCTTGTCCTGATGATAAAGGATACTCATCTCATAATCCTTAAAAAGCTCCAACCACCTTCTTTGATTAAGATTTAGATCTTTCTGACAGAACATGTACTGTAGGCTTTTGTGGTCCGTAAACACATCCACATGGACCCCGTATGCATTGTGTCTCCAAATCTTCAAGGAATATACTACCATGCCAACTCGAAATCGTTGATTGAAAGTTGACCATGGTCAAACTTATCTTCCTCAAAGCTCATAAATTCAACCAAAGGTTCAAATCACTCTTGAACGCCTCAGGATCCATGAAACTACCTAACTAAGTCATAAATCACCATCCGAAACTAACAGAACTTTCAGAATCCAAATTTGAGCTCGTTAACTTGGAAATGTTGACTAAGGTCAAATGTTGCAAAAACTTAAACCTTCCTTATCCAATCTTCATTGGAGCATCTCGGGAATTGTGTCATCCATCTATGCAAGTCATAAAGTAAAAAAATAAGGATACAGAAAGGTTCAACCTAGGGAAATGGGTCAACAATCACAAAATGACCATGTGGGTTGTTATCCTCTGTGCTTGGCTAATAATCGCGCTTCCTGGAATTTCTACAACCTAGCACCTACGGTAGGAACAGAGAGTTATCCTGAACGTACATTGCTCTAGCCATCGCTTTCTTCATAGGGAATCTCACATAGGGCTTGGTGTAAAGAAAATTGCAAGCATGAATCATTAAGGAGATCTAAGTGGAGCATCAACCTGACATGGCACAATCTTATGAGTCGAGCATGTTGAGAGACATGAGTTAACATACATAGAGAGTTTATGAAATGAAGTCAAGACTTATATATTCGTAGAATTGATAAAGTGTAACTTCAACTGAGAATAAGAGGAATCATCTAAACCCTAAGAGATTGGCATTCCTTAACTATTAGTGCTGAGACTCCTCTTTAGGACACTCAAAGTCTGACTTGGCTCATTGACTTATCATTTCCCCCTTAGTTTAAAGCCATCATTCCAAGGCTCCTAGATAAATTTCTTAAGGTCGGGCTAAACAACCACTAACTCTAACTTTCCATTCGCCTCTAAGGCTATCACTGAAGTCTTCATACTTATAACCATTCCATACCCTACGTAATAAATTCATACTAAAAAAGAAACAATAAAAAGGATCTTGTACCTATAATTATAGTTCCTAAGCCTAGCAACATGCAAGGTTTGACATGGAAAACTCGGGCAACATACCCAAGTGACTACATTTGGAGTTAGCCGCCACCCCCACTATATAATTCACCCTTGCTAGATAGGCGAGCTGCCGGAGTCTTTTGTTTCTGACGATCGGAGCACTAGATCTATCCTTGCCCTACCTAACCGACGGGCAATGTCTAAGCATGTCTGAGCTTACCACACTAAAAACCATACTTTCCAGCTAAACACCTCCCCCAGTGTCTCCTACCGCACTTTAGGCATGTTGGCCACTTGGACTGTGACTATCAAGGGGTGGCTTCTGGGCACAAACCTCTCCGCCGTCCTGGCTTGGCCGATGGGAAAACTCTGTGTTTATGATCGGGCCGGCCATAATAAGCAAATGTATGAACCCACCAAGTGCCTTCCTAGGTGGTTATTTCCGCAACGCCTACAACCGGATAAGTAATCTCCTCACCCTGGGCTTGTTTCCCCGAACTTGAGCTAAAGACCTCTATTGGGGTTTAGAGGACTCCACTACTTAACCCTTTGCTGGGAACTCTAAGTCTTCGGTCCTGGGGCATTTTTCTTTTCTCCCCTCTCAACTTCCATCCATACTCGAACCACCACATCCAAGATGCATTCCTCCTCGTGAAGTCTCGGGAACCCTAGTGAAGCACGCTCTTCGATAGGCGCAATTTGATGCGATATAGTCCGCCGCTAGGCTAAGTGGTCATGGCTCGTATCAACACTCTGAAAGCATCCTAAGCTCTGCATCCGTAACTTGCCCGAACATGGGATCCGTTGGAGTTGATGGGGCTGGCCACTCCAATTGGTTCTTTTGAGGAGACATGTTTTTGCACATGGGTACAAAGATGAGTTAAAGGAATGGAGAGACATTTCATTGCATGACTTTGATAATGAAAGAAAGGACATTTACTAAAACAATTCGTAACCTCTTCGTCATAAGTGTGGCACGCTTCACACCTATGGAAAAGACTCACTAATGTGGCCTTCGTACACCCTAGACACTTCCAAACATAATGCCGTGATAGCAAGTTTGTTAAGACCCCAACATAGGCCCGGATCGACACACGGGGCAAGGAACCCCGAGAGGCTCCTAAGTCAACCTACGGTGCCAAACATGACATCTAAATCTCAACATAATAAATACTAATGTCTAACATGGCTAAAATAGCGGAAGTCTGAAATTATAATAACATCTCGAATATTTGAATACACAATGCCGATTTGAAAATGAAACATACTAAGTGTCCATAAGCCTCTACTATTGACGAGTTGATGGGACAAGACCCCAACTAACTCACTAAGATCTGAAACTGAAAATACTAAAACTAACCGATAAAAGGGCCCTCGAAGGATGAGGACTCACCAATTCTAGCCGAGAGAGGCTAACACATAGATCCGGCTTCCGAGACCGAGCCTCGTATCATGAAATGATACAAACATAGAGTATGCGGTCAGTACGTGGAATGTACCAAGTATGCAAGGTAAAGTAAAATCCACTAAGTAAAATCGAGATCATGTATATCATTGAATATTTCATCATAAAAGTCTCGAGAGTAAGGCTTGCATGATAGTATCCGAAAACATGTCTTAAGCATAACTAACTGTCATATCTAAATTGAATGACCCAAAATTGAAACTAATAATCATAAGTAAAACTGAATGTTGGTTCAAATCGCTGAAAACATAATATCATGATCGATGAGCATGCATAACTCGAAATCATGAGGAACAATGGGAGACTATAACCGACATTACCATGATAGAGCTTACGTGGTCACGACTATTACACTCTCAAGTGGGCAGAGCCACCAAACTGTACAAGGGCGCCACCACGATATCAATATCAAGCCGAAAGCCCATTAGGGAAGGGGAAAGCTCACAAGGTAGGTCCCGAAGTATAGATGTAAACTACGTTGGCACATGCTTCTAAGACCTGTATTTATGTAAATCCTTAGTCTTACTCGGTGCTAGACACACTTCCAAAAACATGCATTGTACTCCATCTTTTCAATGAAGTTGAACCATAGCCTTTTGATGAAGCTACTCATGAAGTTACATACATAATTTGAAATTCTTACCATAAAGGAGCCTTATTCTCAAAAACATACCACAAGCTAAAAGTGGAGTATAGACTCCAAAACTATGTGGTAGGCTAATATCATAACATTGAGCTAAAACCTGAAAACACATAAATCATGGGTTTGCCTCAAACTTAGACATTCTTTGAAATAGAATTGATAGTCAAAACCATTGATATAAACATGGGTAAATCGAAATCGTACTTGTATCATATACATCTCATCATACTTAGAAGCATAGACCGCAATCTCAACTCTTCATGAACTTTCATGATTGGGCATCATATTTGTAAAACTTTGAAATCAAAATTTATAATTTAAAACATTTAAAAACATGCCCATGAATCATTATTCAACTTTGGAAACATGTATAGAGAATACCCATGTGTCACGCCCCCGAGCCTACACCCTAGATGATACACTATACTTGAAGCTACAAGTGACCCCAAGTCAACCCCTGGGCTTTCATACACTAACATTCTGAGTAAACATGCACGACAAAACTTAAAATAATAACATAAATTATTTAAGAAAAAACAAATCTGAAAGTAAAGGTTCAAATCTTTGAATACACTGAAGAAATTGAAAGCCATATTTGTCTGAAAGCCATCTAACTGAGGAGTTGCTAGGACAAACCTCCAACTAACTAGTGGGAGAGTCTATAACCGACATTTAACCACGTGAGCTAGACGTGGAGTCCGATGTATACACCCTACCGATAGGACCCAATATACCTTGCTAGGGTATAAAGACATGGACTATGAAAATCACTGTCAAAAAGGGGCTGTTAGGCCAAGTAAGTAAAACCTACGGTGGAAACGTAGTTTTGGAACCTGGGTCCACTGGAACGCCGACCCTTTCTGTGCTAAGTTCTACTCCCACTAGATAACCCTATTACTGGTACTACTGACAAGTGGATAGCTCGATACTGGGGTCCAAGACTATATTGATCTAGGGATACTGTCAGAGAGTTTCCTGAGCATCTTATAGGACCGGATTTAGAAACTGAGTACTAAGATTGGTCAGAGCTGCTTAGCTAAAAGCGTCGTAACCGTCTAAAGAACAAACTGATAACTGAACTGGGGTCCAGGAATGGTCAGAGCTATAACTAAATGTCATGACTACCTAATGGACCAAATAACTGTAATCTGAATTTGAGTCTGAAAATTGGGAGGCACCACCGACACCTCGAAAATAAACTGGAGCAAACTGATCAGTTGACAATTTTTTGAATAACACTGAGGATTCTAGCATTCTGGTTGAGACTAAACTGATATGATTGTGGAGAGATTCTAGTTCTAACTGTTCTAGACCACTAGCATCTAATAGAGAATTCATCTTATCCCAACAGTATGGGAATTTCATAATATAGTGAAATTTCAAGAATTATAGGAATTTCATTCAACGAACTAAAGCCATTCTGATTCATGGGATATTTACCCAACATATATGCATAGCAAGAAATTCTAGGAATTTAGCCCAAAGCATTCTTCATTCACTAGAGGGAATTTAGCAAGTAAAATCATTACTCGAAATATTAGGGCTAAAACTCACTTTTTGCATGAACACTGATAATATGATGAGGAATTTATGGGAATCATATCAACAATATATATGAACATCGTTCTAAGTGAAATCAACAAAAATAAACATGAATACTCTTCCTATTCGAAAGCTCAGGGCTTTAAATTGATAAAAGAAATTGAGTAGGATTTGTGGACACAAGGGAAGAACAATCACCTTGCTAAAACCCCACATACCTGATGAAGAACCCTCGAAAATTTTGAGAAATTGAGGATAAGAAAACTGCCCTAGTTCTTGCTCTGAGAATTCCTGAGAGAACTTACTGTCTCTTTTTTTCTGAGTGCTTGGTGGGGAATGAGGAAAATGACCCATTACCCCCACTAAAACGTCTAAAACCACAGTAAAACGACGCGGTTTAATGCTTTGGAGAATAGGAATTTACTAAATAGTCCCCAGAAATTCTTTGGGAAAAACTATTAAGTGTTCCTAATGGGTGACCATTACTCATTACCAGGTCCAACGAGTCGTTGGATGCTCTCGTCAAGTTAACTGGAAATACTGTACTAATCCCTGACGGACACATGACGAGTCTTCATGACTGGGAATGACTCGTCATGTCATCCGTCAGGTACACTGGTAAGAAGGAAAAGAAGGACTGGAAACGAAGGACCTGACGAGTCGTTACAGCTGATGATGACTTGTGGTGACCTTCCATCAGGTACACTGTCTACTTCTCAAATTCTAAAACTCCGGCTTGGCAACGGGTGAGTTAACGAGTCGTGCGGCCTAACAATGACTTGTGGGGTCGTCCATTGAGAACCACTAACTCATCATCTAGGCATCCTTCTCACGGTTGACCTGATGAGTCGTTGGGTCACTTAACGACCTGTCAGGTTGGTCGTTCTGCAACTTTTCTGCAGTTTTCCAGATTTTCTGAATTAAGTCCCAGATATTAATTTTGATCTTCTGGAGCATTGCAATATCTGGCACTTGGAAACATTTGCCTCGAATGTTAGAAAACTCATAGAAACCAGAAAATAACAATCAAAGCATTCAAATACTGCTCATTCAACTTCAAAATGACCAAAGTGACTACCTCAATTTTGGAGAATATAACTGAACTAAAATTTTCTTTTCATAAACACAATCAAAGTCAGAAAGAAAATTTAGATACATGAACTGAATTCAACAACTAGTTCAGGTCTTAAAACAAAATTCACATATAAAACTGCAACAGAGTCGGTAGAGAACAAGTGTGGGTATTTGGCCCTCATATCTACTTTGGCTTGCCATGTAGCTTCTTCAACTTGCTAATTCCTCCATAAAACCTTGACTGAAGCTATTTCCTTATTCCTCAATCTACGAACATGTCGGTCTAGGATTTATACTGGTACCTCCTCATAGGTGAGGCTATCCTTGACTCCACATTATCCAATGGCACCACAGAGGTTGGATCTCCGATACACTTCTTCAAAAGTGATACATGGAAAACTGGATGAAAAGCTTCTAGTTCTGAAGGTAACTCTAGCTCATAGGCTACCTTGCCGATACGCCTCAAAATTCTATTAGGTCTTACATACCTTGGACTGAGCTTCCCCTTCTTTCCAAACCTCATCACCTCTTCCATAAGTGAAATTTTCAGGTACACCCAATCATCAACTGTGAACTCCAACTCTCTTCTCCGCACATCAGCATAAGATTTCTGGTGGCTCTAGGTTGTTTTTAACCTTTCTCGGATAAGCTGAACTTCTTGCATCGCCTCATTAACCGAGTCTAGTCCTATAAAAGTAGCTTAACCGACTTCAAACCATCCTATAGGAGATCTACACCTCCTACCATACAATGCCTCAAACGGGGCCATCTGAATGCTGGAATGGCAGCTTTTGTTGTACGCAAATTTGATAAGAGGCAGATGGTCATCCCAATTACCCTTTTTAAAATTGATCGCACACGCTTTTAGAATATCCTCCAGAGTCTGAATAGTCCGCTCAGCTTTCCCATTTGTCTGCGGGTGAAAAGTTGTACTGAGCTTGACCTGAGTGCCAAGTCCCTTCTGAAAAGACTTCTAGAAATGGGATGTGAACTGGGTACCCCTGTCTGAAATAATAGCCAATGGCACCAGATGAAGTCTAACCAGCTCCCGAATATAAAGTTTAGCATAATCCTCATCCGAATATGTTGTTTTGACTGGGAGGAAATGTGCTGACTTAGTCATTCGATCTACTACCACCCATATAGAGTCATGTTGCCAACGAGTCCGAGGTAAACCTGTAATGAAGTCCATGTTTATTTATTCCCACTTTCAGGTGGGTATGATGATATCCTGGGTCATACCTCCTGGTCTCTGGTGTTCTACCTTGACCTGCTGGCAGTTCGGGCACTTGGCTACAAATTCAGCAATGTCTCTTTTCATGTCATTCCACCGGTAAATGTCCCTCAAGTCGCGGTACATTTTAGTAGCACTAGGGTGAATGGAATACCTTGAGTTGTGTGCCTCAGCTAAGATCTGCTGTCTCAACTCACCGATATCTGGAACACACAACCTTCCCTGATAATGGAGCACTTCATCTCCCCCTTGGGAGAAAGCCTCAACTTCTTTTCTGAGAGCTGCTTCCTTGAGTTTAAGTAGAACTGGATCTTCATCTTGTCTGGACTTAACTTCAACTACCAAAGATGAATTTGTCCCGCTTTGTACTACTACTCCACCTTTGGCTGACTCTACTAGTTTCACCCCTAACCGGGCTAGTCTATGAACAACCTTTGCTAACTCCCCTTTTCCTCCTTCAAGGTGAGCTACACTTCCCATAGATCGCCTGCTTAAGGCGTCAGCCACCACATTGGCCTTGCCCGGGTGATACAGTACACTCATGTCATAATTTTTCAGGAACTCTAACCACCTTCTCTGTTGGAGGTTCAGGTCCTTCTAACTAAACACGTACTAAAGACTCTTGTGATATGTGAACACGTCCACGTGAGCTCAGTACAAGTAGTGTCTCCATATTTTTAATGCGAATACCACCGCTGCCAACTCCAAGTCATGAGTTGGATAATTTTTCTCGTGAACTCTGAGCTATCTAGATGCATAGTATATCACTTTGCCCCTCTGCATCAAAACGCAACCAAGTCCAACTTTGGAGGCATCACAATATACAACCAACTCGTCTGTTCCTTCTGGCAAGGTCAAAATTGGAGCGGTAGTGAGTCGAGTCTTTAATTCCTGAAAACTCTTCTCACACTCATCCGACCACTGGAATTTTACCTTCTTCTGGGTTATCTTGGTCAGAGGAGATGCTATGGAGGAGGATCCTTCCACAAACCGTCGGTAATAACCTACTAAGCCCAGAAAACTCTTGATTTCAGTAGGAGAGATAGGTCTGGGCCAATCCTTCATTGATGCTGTCTTATGAGGATCTACTTGTATTCCTTCACCTGAGACCACATGACCCAAGAAGGTCACACACTTCAACCAGAATTCACACTTACTGAACTTGGCGAATAACTGGAGATCTCTGAGAGTCTATAATGCTAACCTTAGATGATTGGCATGCTTTTCCTCATTTTTGGAGTACATCAGAATGTCGTCGATAAATACGATGATGAACATATCTAGGTACGACTTGAAAACCCTATTCATTAGGTCCATATAGGCTGTTAGGGCATTAGTCAACCCAAAGGACATCACCAAAAACTCATAGTGACCATACCGTGTTCTAAATGTTGTTTTCAGTATGTCACTTTCTGTAACCCTTAACTGATGGTATCTTGACCTGAGATCATCGTGGAGAAACAACTGGCTCCTTGAAGCTGGTTAAATAGGTCATCAATTCTAGGTAGGGGATATCTGTTCTTGACTGTGACTTTGTTCAGCTGACGGTAATCTATGCACATTCTGAGGGTACCGTCTTTCTTAC
>JACEIK010001228.1:273574-287070 GCA_018107945.1 Datura stramonium
ACTGATGGAGTTCTGTGTTCTAACTAACTAAATTACTAAGCAGCTAATAGAGAATTTCATTCAACGTAGTAAAGTCATTCTGATTCTAGGGATATTTACCTATCTTATACGAATAACAAGAAAATTCTAGGAATTCAACCCAAAGCACCCTTCATTCACTAGAGGAAATTTAACAAGTAAAATTCATAACTCAAAAGTTAGGTCTTAGATTCACTTATGTATAAACACTGACAATTTCATATGAATTTATGGGGATCAATCAACAATATAGAAGAACATCGTTCTAAGTGAAATAAACGAAAATAACCATGAAACCTTTTCATACTCGAAAAACTCAGGACTTAAAACTGATAGAAGAAATTGAGGAGGATCTTGGGAGCACAAGGGAAGAACAATCCCCTTGCTAAAACCCCATATACTTGGATAAATTTCTCTAGATAAAGAAGCTTGAATGACTGAAGTTGGTGAGGAACCTTATAATTCTCTTGAGAGTTCTTGAGAGGAGACTTCGATGATTACGTGAGAACTGAGAGTTGGGAATGAGGAATGGACCTCTTTTCCCCTCTAAAACGTCTGAAACTGTAGCCAAAACGACATAGTTTAGGGCTTGGGAGGATAGGAAATTACTCAGTAGCCCTTAGAGATTCACTGGGAGAAACCGTCAAGTGATCCTAATGACTCGTTACCAGTTCTAATGAGTCGTTGGGTCCTCCCATCAAGTTCACTAGAAAATCTCTACTAACTCCTGACGGGCACATGACGAGTCATCATGACTGGAAGCGATTCGTCATGTCGTCCGTCAGGTGCACTGGTAAAAAGGTTTGGAAATGAAGGACCTGATGAGTCGTTACTGCTTATGACGACTCGGGGTGACCTTCCGTCAAGTACACTGATACTTCTCAAATTCTGAAACTTTGTCTTGGCAACGGGCGACTTAAAAAATCATGCGACCTAATAAAAACTCGTGGGGTCTTCCATTGGGAATCATTAACTCATCATCTTTGCATCCTTCTCACGGTTGACTTGATGAGTCGTTGGGTCCCTTAACGACCCGTCAGGTTGGTCATTCTGCAACGTTTTTGCAGTTTTCTAGATTTTCTGATTTATGTCTCGGATATTGATTTTGAGTTTCCGGGGCATTATAGTCAGTTATTACAAGATTATTATCTCATGTTTACAGTTTCAGCCTTACATACCAGTACATTTCATTCATATTGACGTCCTTTTGCTTGGGGACCTGCGTTCGTGCCGCAGGTGCAGGTAGAGGTCAGGATTGCCAGTTGAGTAGCATTTTGTGAGATCAACGGATGGTTGGTATGCTCCTTTCATGAGCTATAGCTTAGTTATTTATGCTTGAGTTTTGAGATGTAGTTATGGGTAGGTCGGAGCCCTATTCCGACCATCAGTCAGTTTACTCTTTAGAGGCTTTATGGACTTAGTGTGCACAATGTTATTTAGTTTGTGGCCTCATCGACTCATTGTTGCTTGGTTTAGCACACTAATTGTATTGGTTGCATTTTGATTGTTTAACCCGTATAGTTGAGACCTTATGTGTCCAGTTTATACTTTAGTGATCGTGACAGGTGGCCTGGATGGCCTAAGTGTTACAATTACAGATGTCATATAGCCAGCTTCTTGATTAATCATGAATCGAGTGCTAGTTTTGCCCTACCCTGTTTTGGGGCGTGACATTCCCATTCTGTGGAACAAGGGACACCGCTTGCTGATTGGCCTAAACAGTCAATGTTTGTGCCAATATCTAGATGGCTGCCCTAAATTCTGCATGGGAAACCTGCTCAGGCACATGATCCTCTGAGGCTGGTGGGGCTTGATGGTGCCCCTCTTCATTGTGATTCTCATGGCCATTCCTGTTTCCATTGCCGTTCCTTCTTCCGTTAACTCACCATGGAGGTATGATTCTGCAAATGAGTATAGCAGGAGTTATAAGAATAGAAAGACATTTCATCGCACGACATAGATCATGAAAGAAGGGAAATTTCGTAAAATGCTTCGTAGCCTCTTTGTCATAAGTGTGGCATGCTTTACACCCATGAAAAAGACTCTACATAACGCAACTTCCAGATGCCCTAGGACACACTAAACCTTTACTCTGATATAAAGTTATTCACAACTCGAACATAAGCCCCCATCAAGACACGGAACCTCGAACCATAAATGACTCCAAGTTGACCTATGGCATGAACATGATAACTAAGGCTCAACAAAATTAAAGTAGATAACTAAGTTCAGAAATAACAGAAGTCTGAACATTATAGCATTTGAACAATGAAATATCAAAACTCTAAATCCAAAGCTAAAGACAACACAATGTCTGGAAAGCCTCTAACATACTGACAAACTGATGGGACAACACCCCAACAAGCTCGCTACAAGTCTGAAACTGAAAGATGATAATAACAAAGCTAACTGAAGGTCCTCGAATGATGAGGACTCACCAACTGGAGCACAGGACAAGCTTGGGTGATTGGCTAGCGGTGGATTTGAATCTAAGCATCTGAGTTTACATCATAAAATGATATAACATAGAGTATGCGGTTAGTACTTGGAATGTACCGAGTATGCAAGGTAAGTAAATAACTGGGTTAGTAAAACTGAAAATATGCATATCATAAATCATTACATCATAAGATTCTGAGAGTAAGGATGGCATGCTATTGACTGAAAACATGATTAAACATAATAAAACCTCATAACTAAATCGAATGACCCAAAGCTGAAAGCTGATAATCATAAGTAAGAATTGAACATTGGGTCAAACCTGCTAAAAACATAATATCGTATCTGATGAATATGCATAACTAAAATCATGAAGAATAATGGAAGAATCATCATATAACCAACATAATAATGATAGAGCTTACGTGATCCTGACTATTACACTCAGTGCGCAGAGTCGTCCAAAGCCTTGCCAGGGATAGGGGCGCCCAATGATATCGCTATCAATCTTAAAGCCCCTCAGGGGCAGGAATAGCTCACAAGGGAGGTCCCAAATAATCTAAACATACCTACGGTGGCACATAGTTCTGAGGCCCGTGGTTGTCTGAACCCCTAGCCTACTCGGTGCTAGATACTACTCCCAAAAATATGCATATGCTCTCCATCATTTTTCAATGAAGTTGAACCATCGTCTTTCAACCAAGCTAATCATAACCATATATATATAGTCTAAAAACTGAACATGAGGAGCCTTGGTTCAAAACATACTACATGCTAAAAAAGAGGGAGTCTAGACACCAAAAAACCATGTGGTAAGCTAATATCAAAAGATTTAGTCAAATCATGAAGTCATACTTAAATCATATGGGCTTGCCCAAACTTTAAAATGCTTGAAATAGACTTGATAGTAGAAATTATTGATATATACATGGGTAATTCATACACATTCTGAAAAACTGAAGATCTCATCATACTTAGAAGCATAAATCATAAATTCTACTTTTCATGAAACTAGCATAATTGGGCATCATACTCTTAAAACTTTGAAATCTAATCAAAATCATTATAAAATATTCCCATGAATTTTAAAACATCATTAGAAACATGAATAGAGATTTTAAAACATCATAACAGAGCTTAAAACAACGTAGTTTAGGACCTAGGAGCTTAGGAATTATGAAAGCACCCTTTCTTAAACGCAGGAAATTTAGACACTGCCAGACCTCATGAGTGACATCACGACTCATGAGTTACTGAATGAGTCATGAATCCTAAACCGTAAAGTCCACTGGAAAAATGCAAGTCTTCAACTCAGCTCCTAATCACTACCAACTTCACGAATCGTGGAATCACATCATGACTTGTGGCGCCTTCCATGGTCACCCCCTGACCATGAGTTCCCCCAAATCATCCTCCACTTTATGAGTCACTTCACGACTCGTGAATTCTTCTCATGGGTCACTAAAAGACAAACTACCTTGATCTGTCTTCGGCTTTGATTCGTTACGCTCAGAAGCTCCAACAAGCCCTCATCCTGTGACCTGGGCCATATTTTCATACTTGAACCCTCGGGTCTGATCTTAGGTACTTTCGGGGAATTAAAGGTTTCCATGATTTCCTGGTCTCATAACTATGTGCCAATGTAGGGATATTTATAATTGGGACCTCTCAAGAGAGTTTTCCCCTCCCGCTGGAGGCCTTCAGCTTGATATCGATATCATGGTATCATCCTTAGCCTTGACAGGGATTTAAACGCCTCTGCCCACTTGAGCGTGATAGTTGGGGCATCACGTAAGCTTTATCGTGATGGTGTCGGTTGTGACGAGTCTCCCATTATTCCTTATGATTTCAGTTATGGATGTTTATGACTTATGATATTATGTTTTACAACAGGTTTGACCCAATAATCAATTTATACGCTTTTACTTATGATTTTTTTTATGTCAAACTATATGATTTATATTTTAACTTTGGTTCATTCTATCTAGATATGATTTTCAGCTTATGACTATACATGATTCAGATACATATTTAGCATGCAGTCCCTACTCTCATGATCTTATGACTTACAATTATATGCATGATTTCAGCGTTTACTTACTCATCATGTTTTACTACCTTGCATACTCGGTACATTTCAAGTATTGACCAAATACTCTATGTTGTATCATTTCATGATACAGGTTCAAATGATTAGACTCAGTTTCACCATTAGCCTAGTTTCCCGTAGCCTAGTTAGTTCCCGCTTTGGTGAGTCCTCATCCTTTGAGGACCTTCAATTTGATGTGGAGTTATGTTATTTTAGTTTTCAGAATTTAGTGATCTAGTTAGGGATGTTGTCCCTTAAGCTCTTCAGACATGTTAGAGGCTTATCAAACAATATGTAGAATTTTTAGCTTTGTTAGTGTTGATCTGTTGTGATTGATATATATTCCGACTTGTGCTTAGTCATGGTTAGTTTATCATTTTCCTCTTGATGTATGTTCTTTAGCTTCTATGTTCATGTCATGGGTCGACTTGGAGCAACTCGTAGTTCTAGGATCTGTGTCTCGATCTGGGGTCTCAGCTTGGGTCACGATAGAAGTCTTGAGTACCCCATTGGACAAAGTCTCATGATTATGCTATTAAATTAAGTGTAGGGTCATTTTTGCACCTTTAACCACTTAATTAGAAAGCCTTATTATTCACGGACTAATCTTATGTAGTTTTTGATTTTTGCTTGACAAATATCATGGCATTGAAAGGCAGCAAAGGAATGGAGATTGAGATAGCATCAAAAGGTATAAAGAGGCTCTAGAAAGGTACACCGGAGCTAGTTCATCAACATTTATGTCTAGCTCTGTGAAATTCTTTGGGGTACAGGCGGTAGAGCCCATGGGTTTACCTGGTTCAACGTGTAGAAAAAGGCTAAGTATTCTCCTGAAAATTGGATCGATGAGGGCCTCCTGGCACTGGAGTTCCCTTCTATTTCAGACGAGCTCTGTGAGTTGGGAGTTGGATACATCTTTACTGAGCCAGAAAAATGCAAACTCACCTTGTGAGGAAGTTCTACGCAAACTAGGATACATCATTTGGAAAAAGCACCAAAGTGAAGATAACGAGTCAGGTGATGCGGTTCACTTACAAAATGTTCAATGCTTTTCTTGGCACACCTGTAGTAGACCCTTCAGAGTATTTTATTTTTCTTGAGAGGCCTCCTTACTATGATATCGATCACATTCTCTGTGGTGAGCATTCATTTGCCAGATGGGCATGGGACCATAAGGGCATTCACTCCACACTGGCATTCTCCTACTTAAAAAGGGAGGCGAAAGTTTGGGTGAAGATAGTTTGTGCTGTGTTTCTCCCAGGGACTCACATGATAGAAATCACTAGAGAATGGATGGTGCTTGTGTACATGCTTATGAAATGGATATCGATTAATTTTGGTGCTATGTTCTAGGACAATATAAGGAGATCACAAGACAACTGTAGGTGGAAATACTGTAGTGGCAGTCTCTTGACCCAATTTTGTGAGAGGTGGGCATTAACGAGGAAGAAGCGGATCTTTATCTACCTCAAACAGGGAACTTAGTAGGAAAGATGATTTATACCAAGAATGTGAAGGATACCGTCACTTCCACAGCTCAAGCCCTCACTATAGCGGATCATCAGGCTAGTGATGAGAGCTGGCAAGGTCGTGTATTTGGGATGCTTTACTTGCAGTTGAGGATAGGTGGATGACCTGCCACTACCGAGGATATGGTAGCCCTTGAAGATAGATACCCACTTATGGAGAGTGCCATGCAGATGTGTAGAGTGGGTCCTGCCTTTGAGGATTGATGATGATGAGGCCATTGTGCTGGCCGACGATGTTGATGTACTAGATAATGATGATGAGGAGGATGATTCTACTATGTGTGCCATGTAGGTTGATAGCGCTAATGATGATGAGGAGGATCAGGAATACAATCTTGATGATGATGCTTAGCAGCCCAGGAAGTTTCTTTTTCCCTATCTTTTGGTATGATTGTGTACACTGAGGACAGTGCATTGGTTAAGTATGGGGTGGAGGAAAGATTCCTTTGTGTTCTTTAGTTTCTATATCTATAGGGCGTAGCATAGTTTCATTCTCGTAGTAGCTTTACGATTTTTTATGTCTTGGTATGTAATAACTGGTGTGATGATGACTTGTGATGTCTTGGGATGTTGGATACTCTATTTGTCTTTTGTTGTTGAGATTGTTAGTTTTAGTTAAAAAAATTTTTAGTTGGTGCTATTATTGGTCAAGGGTAAGTATGTTCATTGAGCTTTGTCTGAAAATTTTTAAAAATTGGCATATCTCACCCACCCTTCAGTTTTTCTTATGGCCTCGGTTCTTTTTTGAAGGGGAGTCCTTTGAACTGGGTAAATTATTATTTTTGTAGGAGTTGTTGTAGTCATAAAGGAGTGACCATTTCCTATGATTGATGGATGACGATCGTCTTAAGGGAATTTCATCACGTTGTTTTTAGGATTGAGTTGTAGATCATTCCCTTGTGAGTTTATGGCATTCTACTTAGCTTCTATGCTAGAGTTAGTAAAGTGGTCAACTTGAGTGCATAAGTGAGGAATCTATGATAGACACACACATAGCTCTTTAATTTGACTCAAAATGATTCTAAGGGCTTAATAATGAAAAATATCATTCAATATGATTGTATGGATGTGTAGTTGTAGAAAGCCAACTAGACTCTTGATTGCCATGAGAGATGAGCTGAATTGTCTTGTGGTATTGGAGCATCTAGAACTTGCCTTAGTGTATGTAGGATAAATAATTTTTAGGAAGTTAGGATATGATCAAGGCATTTCTTTGAAAAATTCAAGTTTTTCCATGTTTGTTTTACCTTCTTGTACATTCTCCCTAGTTAACCCCATTTGATCCATTAAGCCTTATTCTTTCTTAGCCATGAAAGTAGCTTAATCCCTTTTTTTGTGAGACCTCAAACTTGCTAATCCAAAGGATTCTTAGGCACTTTGAGACTTAAAAAGTAAAGGTCTACCGAAGTATAATGTTAAGGGAGAAAGAAAATTTATGGTAAGAGAAGAAAAATAGGAAGAAGGGGTGCTCACAGAATTGTGTTGTCTACTTGTTGCTAAGACAATGAAAGATAGAGCTTTAATTGAAAAATTCTTATTGAGTCTATAAGCAGAAAAGACTAGCAGTAAAGCAGTGAAAAAGGAGCATGAGAAGAAAAGAAAGAACAAGGATGAGTTTGTGAAGGGTGAATAAGCAAGAAATAGGTGGTGGACTAGAAAAGTTAAAAATGTCTTAAAAGCGCTTAGGGCTGTAGACACTATAAAATAAATATCATTCTTCCCCATCCCTTAGCCGACATTACAACCAAGAAAAGACCTTGTGATCCAAATCTCTTGAAACAACCAAGTAGTCTAAACGTAGATGAAGGGAAAACCTATGGTAAGTGACATATGTGCATTACATCATTTGTGAGCATGAGAGTGCCTTGCTTTCTATGTTCCATGTGTGTGCACTGAAAATCTGAGAGAGGAACATCAATAAAAGTGAGGGGCACAAGATGTCTTAGTCAGTATACTATTTGTTGCATGTTTTATACTTAATTATGTTGGCCCTATGTTTTGAAAGATGAGTCAATTTAGAGGTTGTGTAATCTTGGTGAAGCCTTTATATGTGCTTGATGAGAATTGTTGTATGTTGATGAACCACTTGAATTATGCTCTATGCTATTTGGTTGAGTGTGAATTGTTAGAGGTACCAAGTGTGATGGTGAAAGATGAGTTTATATGTGGACTAAAGGATTATTCGAGGACGAACAATGGTTTAAGTATAGGCTGATGTTGGGCATATTTCTATGCCCATGTAACTTGTTTTTGCCCATCTTTTACTTTGTTTTGAATGCATATGTCATGCCCTACCTTGGGAGGCATGACTAGCACCTAGTGCCCTACTGGGGTCTGAACTGACTAGGCTAAGCTGTGCACTCCTGGTGCAGGCTCACTTCTCAATTCAAGAAAACAACGGGCTATATCCCAGTTGTAAGTACAACCTCCGGCCTACAAGGCCTTATAGCCACCTGTAAAAGAAAATCAGCTAGCTAAAAACAACAACAACAGGGAATCCTACCAGGGCCGACAAGACCACCATGATGTCTAGTTATGACTGTAAAGTAAAACCAGTGCTAAGCTAAACTATGGACGACAAGGCCACTAATCTTTAGCCTAAACAAGGCCCCACACGACCAACATGTAAACTAAAACACATATGGGCCCCACATAGCCAACATGTAAACTAAAGCACGTATATTGCCCACATGGCCAATAACAACTAACCACAAGGAAAAAGAACAATCTGCAAGCCTCTAGGAGTAATACGATGGTCGGGACAAGGCCCCGACCTACCCATGAACTGTACAATCAAAAGGAAGTAACCTTCTATCTACAAGCTTTGGAAGAAAGGAGCTAACTGCTCTGGTGATGCTGGCTGAAAGCTACTAGGGACCTGCTCCCCATCTATCCGTACCTGCAGGCAGGTAATGCAGCATCCCAAAAAGGGCGTTAGTATAATATGTACTGAATATAAAAGGCGATAACTATAAATGACTTAAATAAAGAGATAAAATTGAGAATAACTGAAATGAAGGAATAAAGATCATACCTGAGTAATAGAACGTCTTACTGTCTAACTATCAATAACTAAAGCAAACATAAACCTTGTCTGGGCCCCATAAGCCGAAAGGTACAACCAGCACAGAATAACCCACCCGGGGCCCCCATAAGCCCTGGTGAGTACACCTCAGTCTTTATACCCCTATGCAAGGTCACACTGGTCAACTAATAGCTATAGCCGTCCTACCAATCCTCTGGGTCTGCAACTGAGCCCGCTCGGCCCCTGACTGTAACTGTGTCTAAGTCCGGTGGACTCTTGATATCTGCACCTCGGGCACCAGGCTCGACGGGGGTGTATAAAGCCAACCACGACATATGAGGACCTAGGACCCCATCTTCGTGCCTGGCGGACGGCATACCGCTCCATAGAGCGAAGTCATCTCGCCCCTGGCGGGCGTCGACACAGCTAATAACCCTGGGGTCGGTCATGAAGGCTACACAGGAATAATCCATCCCAAACTAAACATGGAATACGTATTTCAGCTAATAGCAACAACAAATCATAATAGGCATGCTTCTGGTACTCTTACTAGGACTCAAACTAGGTTATCATGCTAAGGAAACCAATTTTCCGAAAGAAACTTCCTTAACATACCTCATTCGCCGGTTACTGATTAATTGGTGAGCTTCAGCTCGTATTCAACTGCTATTCTCAACTGCAATCGTATTATTATAAGAATGAAGCTAATTCCAATAATAAATTCGATGAAAAATGATAACTTTATATAGAGATATTAACTATATTTCAACTTGACAGAACACGGTCGAAAACTCATAATTCTCGAGAATCTATAAGGGAGAAATGCTTACTTTAAGCCTGTGATGGTATTGACACTAGTTTGCAGCAATTCCAACAACTTTAGCTAAGCGGAGTTACGATTTTCCGGGCAAATTTTGTGAAACTAACTCCGTAGTAATGCTCCTTTCAGCCTTATACTTCAATACCCGAAGTTAATCTAAATTGGGGAGGCGTTTCGCAGTGTAAACAGAGGAAATTCTATCAATTCATTCATTTTCTTCCTCTGCTGGTCGAATATAACATGTATATATTCAAAATAATGAAGGGAAGACCTATATATACTTGGGCGGTGGACAGGGGTCTGTGGCACGGATCCTGTCGTGCCAATTCTGGGTCGTGCTAGGGAGCCCAACGCGCCAGGGAGGGTCCGTGCCACGTTGTCTCTTTGGGCAGTTGGTCCGGCTTTCTCCCACGCGGTCCCAACTCCGTGCTCGTTCGACCTTTCCTCGGGCCCTTTCTCGTACGCATTACCCTCTAAAACTCTTAACCAACATACGAATAGGCCGTCTAAACATTAGAAACTTACGGTGTGTAACATCGTCCCCCTAGGAACATCTGTCCTCGAATGTTAACTTTATCTTACCGGCGTATTAACTCTCATAACTACTTATTTTGGAAAAAAATTCGGCAGAGCTCCCCTGTAATATGGACTATCGAAAAATCCTGAAACGCAAAAAAGTCCAATACAAGCATTTCATATAATACTATTACAACTATTTCACAATAAGGCTGGAGTCAACTGAGAAATACATATACCACGACTGAATTCATAACTTACCTTAACTGCATAATCTAGACTAAGTCTGGAACAAATGAGGATATCTTGATTTCATGTCATCCTCAGCTTCCCAAGTCATTTCCTCTCTGTTCTTGTTTCTCCATAGTACTTTAACAGAGGCAACATCTTTAGTCCTCAACCTGTGAACCTGCCGATCTAATATACTTACTGGAATCTCTTCATAGGCTAATTCCTCAGTAACCTGGACATCCTCAACTGGCACAATTCGAGATAGATCCCCTATGCACTTTTGTAGCATCGACACATGGATGACTGGATGAACAGATTCCAACTCTGAAGACAAATCTAGCTCGTATGCCACCTGTCCTATTTTCCGGAGTATTCGATACGGCCCAATAAACCTCAGGCTGAGCTTACCCTTTTTGCCAAACCTCATTATGCCCTTCATTGGCGAGATTTTTAGAAATATCCAGTCACCTACACTGAACTCTAGGTTTCTACACCCCATATCAGCGTAAGATTTTTGGTGGCTCTGAGCTATCAGCAAACGTTCTCTGATAAGCTTTACTTTCTCTTCTAACTGGTGAATTATATCAAACCCAATTAACCCTGTCTCTCCAACCTCGAACCAACCAACTGGGGACCTACATTTTTCGCCCATATAAAGCCTCATAAGGCGCCATCTGAATCGCTGAATGGTAACTGTTATTGTAGGCAAACTCAATAAGGGGTAAATGTTCATCCTAGCTTCCTCCAAAATCCAGTGCACACGCCTGTAACATATCCTCGAGTTTCTGAATTGTACGTTCCGCCTGCCCATCTGTTTGAGGGTGGAATGCCGTACTCAGATTAAACTAGGTTCCCAAACCTCTCTAGAAGGACTGCCAGAACCTAGCTGTAAATTGCGCTCCCCTGTCAGAAATGATAGATACTGGGACACGATGTAATCTGAATATCTCGTTGATATAAAGCTCGACATAATCTTCAGCTGAAAAAGTAGCCCTCACCGGTAGAAAATGAGCTGATTTTGTAAATCTTTCAACAATCACCCAGATGGAATCAAATTTACGCCTGGTATGAGGTAACCCTATCACAAAATCCATGTTAATTGCCTCCTATTTCCACATAGGCACTGCTATCTCCTTTGTCAGTTCGCCGGGTTTCTAATGTTCGACTTTCACCTGCTGGCAATTAGGACATTGAGCTACAAATTCTGCTATATCCTTTTTCATTCCCAGCCACTACTAAATCTCTTTTATATCATGATACACCATTTTTGAACTCGGATGAAGAGAGTAACGGGAATAATGCACCTCTCCCATAATTTGCTGGCGAAGTCCTAGTGCGTTTGGAACACACAAGCGATCCCTATATCTCAAAACTCTGTCTTCAGTTACCTGGAAATCTGTAACTTCCCCTCATAGAACCTTGTCTCTGAACTGAACCAGGTTAGGGTCTTCGTACTGCCGTTCTTTCACTTCCGCAACTAACGACGATACTGCCATATTCTGAATTACTACTGCACTGTCTTCCGAATCTTCTATACGGACGACTAAACTGGCTAACTGATGCAATTCTCGGGCCAGTTTCCATTGTCCTGGCTTCAGGTGTACTAAACTCCCCATGGATTTATGGCTGAGGGAATCTGCTACAACATTGGCTTTCCTTGGGTGATACAAAATATTCACATCATAGTATTTCAATAGCTCTAACCAGCGACGCTGCCATAGATTCAACTCTTTCTGTGTGAAAATGTACTGAAGACTTTTGTGATCAGTGAAGATATCTACATGAACGCTATACAGATAGTGCCTCCATATTTTCAAGGCATGAATCACCGCTGCTAATTCCAGGTCATGGGTAGGGTAGTTCTTTTCATGCTTCTTCATCTGCTTGAAAGTGTAAGTAGTTACTTTACCATGCTGCATCAGAACAAATCCTAACCCGACGCCTGAAGCATCGCAGTATACTGCATAACCCTCTTATCCTTCTGGCATGGCTAATACTGGTGCTGAGGTCAGTCTGTTTTTCAACTCCTGAAAGCTCTGTTCACATGCTTCAGTCTAGTGAAATTTTGCTTCTTTCTAGGTTAACTTGGTCAAAGGCGCTGCCAAGGTGGAAAATCCTTCCACGAACCTTCTGTAATACCCAGCTAACTCCAGGAAGCTACGTACCTCGGTCGGAGTGGTAGGTCTAGGCCATGTTTTCACTGCTTCAATTTTTTGCAAGTCTACCTGAATGCCAGCATCTGACACAATGTGGCCCAAAAAGGCTACTGAATTTAGCCAAAATTCACATTTAGAAAACTTCGCATACAACTGGAGATTCCTGAGAGTCTGGAGCACTGTTCATAGGTGATCCCAGTGATCTGCCTCTGAGCGGGAATATACCAGAATATCATCAATAAATACTATCACAAATCGGTCTAGATACTACTTGAAGATTCTATTCATCAAGTCCATGAACATTGTGATCTTGGGCGTAATTGCATGCCCAAGTGATACTTTATTACTTAATTTTGACTTGTTTATCTACTTTTATGTGTACATTCTCATGTGGTTTTTATGGAAATGTGGATTTATACTAACCAACATGATTAGTTATTGTTTTTGCAGTTAGAATGCATTTTGGGAACTAATCTACAAGTTGGTGAAGTGGAGTAATGGACTTGGAAGCAAAACTCGGAAGTCGGCAAGAAAATGCTAAAAAATTGATGCTCCGCGATAGGGCCGTGTCATGCCACCATCGCGGAGGCATTCTGCCTAGAGTGGGATTTGTGCTGCATTCCAGTGAAGGTGCACGATGGCACCGTGTCACGGAGCCCATGCTCTGCGTTCA
>JACEIK010001229.1:14117-41404 GCA_018107945.1 Datura stramonium
TCACATGCTTCATGTCATGACCCATAAGCTTGCCCTTAGTGTTTTACTCCACTAATTTGAGGATATATGAATGTAAGATCAAGTAGGACTTTGTAGGTTGCAATGTAACTCAGGTATAGGTAGGTACTATTATGGCCAGTAATAGTGACTATCTTTCCTAAGGGCTTTTAATACATCACGCCCTCATGGCGAACTTCCCTTCCCTTACTTCACCTTTTTATCCTTGATGGTTTTATTTTTCCTCTTTTGTCTCCCCTTTTATTTAGGCACTTTTGACTTGTCAGTAAGGAGCTCTATAAATAATTTTTTATTACTTTGTTTTCTTACTCCTTAATCATGATCAACCATTTTCACACAAGTGCACCTTTGGCCTTTCAACTTCACAACTTGCTACTTTTCCTTTTTCATTCTCCTCACTCCTTAACTCTTTCAGATTTTTCTTCAAGCGCTTAGGAGCTTTGGGTCAAATTCAAGGTTAATGAAAGAAGCGGATTAAGCTTATGTTGAAGCTATCAAAGAATAGGCTCAAGACTCAACGGGGCTAACTAGGATTCATTTCTCAAGGTAGGTAAAATGAGGGATAAAAATTGGGTTAATTCAAAGAAATGCCTAAATCATCTCCTACAATTCATATCCTTCATTTCGCTTATTACACACACGGGAAAGTTCTAGACAATCACAATAGCATAGAATACTCAAAAACCTTTACCCTGTGCACATGCTCAATTCAAGACACATTCGGCGGAACTCCTTGCTCGGCTAATCACAAGGAATTCAAAATTGACTTCAATTATATTGAGTGCATTCAAAGAGCCTAAGTGTCTCGAACAAGTTATATACTTGCATGCTTCAATACTGAACATACTTGCATCTTACAATGCCACAACACATAACAAGCACATCAAGTATCCATTAGCTATGGTTTCAAAAGCAGAGCATCTATCGACTAATT
The DNA here is from genome assembly GCA_018107945.1 of Datura stramonium. Classification (NCBI taxonomy): domain Eukaryota; kingdom Viridiplantae; phylum Streptophyta; class Magnoliopsida; order Solanales; family Solanaceae; genus Datura; species Datura stramonium. Next base: position 15,070 of record JACEIK010001229.1, read on the forward strand.
TTCCTCAAGGCAGTCGTCATCCATTCATGAAGTGGAAACAGTCCCTCACTACGACCCCAAACATTATATCTGAGACAAAGAAAAAAATTAAAAATAAAATAAAAATAAATTTTATTCTTCGGTTCTGAACCCCCCGTCGGAAAAGAGCAGAAAGAAAAACCAACCGGGTGATGAAGTTATGCTTGGCTCACGAAAAGTTTTTCAAATTTTCCTCATTTTTTCACACAAGCATTACATTCACCAACAATTTGTTAGGCACAAAAAATTTTGAAATTTCATTGAAATTTCCCTCACCCCACACTTAAATCATCTTTATGTCCCAGTAGCATCAAATTAACATTTCAAGGGCGAGAAATACTCCTTAGAGGCCTTTAGGCCCAGCTAGTAGCATGTTTTCCACAATTGCACGAGCGGGTGGTCGACCCCATCTTTTCCTTTCTGTGTACCTAGCTTCCTCCTCAGGGTGCTCGGACTTCCCTCCACACAGTGCCTAACTTTCCGCCAAAAACAACAAACAAACAAATTAAAATAACAAAATCAAACAAAAATCAACATTACAAAGTTACGAGGTACCCTTGGGTTGCCTCCCCAGCGGCGCCTTGTTTCACGTGGGTAGCACCAGTGGGCCCACCGCCACCACACAGACATCCTCATACACGGGTTCTCTTTAGAAACCATCTCCTCTTCTTACTGTTGTTGAGAGAAGCGGCCTACACTCTGTTCCTCCCTGCTCCAACTTCTTTCGATTTGAAGCCCTTTATCGGACTTGGGTTGAACACTTGATATTTCTTTAGTCGTGCACACAGTGGAATCCTCCACCCACACTTATCCTGCGCCAACACACTAGCGACAAGGTTTTACGCGGGTGTGCGGATGGGTTTATTTCTTGGTAGACTAGGAAGGTTTCTTCTTAAATCCTCGACCCTCATTTTAGGGGTCCCTTCTTTCAAATCAATCCTTGCTCCTCCCAGGTGGCAAAGATGGCAGAGTGGTTGAGGTACACGGTCATCAACTTTGAAAATCTAAGCAATAAAGTCGACGGAGTATAATAAAATTTACCTACTTTGATGAAGGTCCTCTTTATGATTAGGCGGAGGTGTCACTCGCGACATCGGCCGGTGCAACATCAACTTGTGGTCTCGGTCTTCCCAACCCCAAAGGTGTTGAACAAGGATAGGGGCATTAGATTAAGCTACTTGCCCTAAATCACACAAACGCGGAGCACTTCGGCTTTACCAATTTGTATGGGAGGTAAAACTCCGGATAACTACGACTAACTTTGGCATTTTTGCTCAGCCTGCAGCCAGTGCACTCCTCGATCGGTGCTACGGTTGGACGTCCCCAATCTAACTTTGTTCGCCATCATGTCCTTCAAGTATTTAGCATACTTGGGCATTCCTGCAATACATCAATAAAAGGCAAGTACATGTGAAGTTCTTTACAGTGCGAAGAACTTTGAAACATTCCTCCTCCTTGCTCTTTTGTTTACGAGGAAATGGTGGTGGTGGTCTTTGTCTTGTTGCAATGAAGGTTGTGCATTTTGTTGCCCGGCAATGCGATTTTCTCAGGTGGATGGTCCTGTCTTACCAACTCGGGATTTGCACCTCTCTTCTCAACTCTTTTGTCTTGCATCGGCTAAGCGTCTTCAGCTGGGCGATTGCATTGTTCTTGGGGTTAGGATGCGCATCGCTTGGTAATCCCCTTGCGGCCTCATATTTGAGCAGCTGCTATTTTGACCCACTTGTTTTTCAAGATTGCGGGTAGCTATGGCATTTCATTAGGGTCTGCTTTTGCCATCCTCGCCCGATTTTTTTATTCTTGATTACGGGTCTCCATGGTTTTTGCGGTGTCTGCTCAATGCGGCTCATACTATGCCCATGTCTGCCTATTACTGCAAATCTTGATGTTTAGGTTGCAAAATTCTGCTTTTTGGTTTCCACCCCAAGAAGAATTTGGGTGGCCACCACTTGATTGTTGAGTTGTTTCGAAATTAGTTCTGTGCACGTACTGCTAAATTATTTGATTGGGATTTCCACAAGATTGCGTTGTGCCCATTGTACCACAAATTTCACACTTCCGGAGCTTCTTTGAGCGCATTAACACGGCCTGGTGTTTGGTGCATACTCAGTTTATTGAGCGAGTCAACATCGATGTTGAAAACGAAGCTAAGCTGTCTTTGCCAAGGCATTCAAACCATCATACATCCTTCTTGATCTTCCTTCCCCTGTTGATGATTCGCTGTACCACTCCCCGGATTTGTGTGCAATTACGTTTCAACAAAGTGTACAACTCATCATACGTCTTTTCCAAGGCTTGCCCACCTTGCGAGAGTCTAGTAATATTTTTGTGTGGGTCTGGAGCTTTCTACAAAAGGTATGGGCCAGCACTTCATTTGATTGCGATGATAGAGGACGGAGTCTCTCAACAATGACTTGAATCTTTCTGAAGCCATAATACAAGATTCTCATCAGGAGCTTACGCGAAACTAAGTATCTCCTTCGCAACTTTGCGGTCTTGCTGAAGGAAATCGTCAGAACTTTCTAGCCAAGTCATCCCATGAAGTTATGGGTTCGGTAGAAACCGGCCCAACCCCGATACCACCCCAGCCTCTCCCAACAATGAGAATGGGAAGAGGGTTAAGCGGTTATAATACGTGGACCTGCTTGGGTGGGGGCAGGCAGTGTCCTTATCTCCAAGAAAGCTGTAAGTCTGGCTGCGGGTCCTCATGCGCATTCCGGTCAAGTGACCATGGAGTAACAGCTGCACCATATTCTGTTTAAGCTCATAGTTCCCTCGAGGCTCAGGTTCTGGATCTTGAGATACATTAAATCGCTAGTGGGATAGCACTTGTGGCCGGGTCTTCTTTGCCATTGCTTCCAATAACAGTTGTTCTTGTCCTTGGTGGTTGTTGTTGTACCTTTTGAAGTCTCTTCAGCTTTTGCTCTAGAAGTGACTAATTGCAAATGGATTTGACGTTCGGAGTTTCATGATATTCTAAGCTCTATTTCTTGTGAGCTCAAATGAGGACAACCTGTCACACAAGAATAGACAAACTAAGACCAAGTTTTCTCAACACTTAAGGAGAATTTAAAATGCACAAAAACAGATATGTTATCAAGCTTTCACCCAGGAGTCTGGCAACGCGCCAAAAAGCATGATGAGCGCCGGTGTGCGGGTGGGTACCGTAATATAGTGGCTCTTTTAAGAACCGAAACGTCGAACCCTGAATTTGGACCCGTTCACTCTAACTATCCATTTCTAGTGTGATCTTAAATAACTAAAGTGTTGGTTATAGACATTTTCATGTGAAGAATAATTAAGTCTAAGTTTGGGTCAACGAAATATTACGAGAAAGTGCTCTAGGAGGCAACATGAAGTTAAAAACAATTAATCATGCGATAATACGATTTACAATGGAATAAGTATGGGACTATCAATTGTTATTTGCATAATTAAGAATTGCATGTTCATGAATCTTTCGAGCCTCGACGAGGCAATCTGGCCTCGCTTTGCATCATTGTGACGAGGAGTTTTTAATTTTCTGAGTCGCGGGCAATCATTATGTTGTGGTTTACGGGGGGCTTGGTGAGGACTTTCGTACGTCCTAACCGTACAACTCAACAGCACATACAACTGCTATTCAGTGGTGATGTGACATCCCAAGTTGGTCTTTCTAACCTAGTGTGGTAACCAAGCAATGTGTTAGGTATATTTCTATCAAACACGGAACTTTACTCTCCGAGATTACTTCATGCTCCCCACATTCTCATGTCAAGACCTAGAGTAATGCAGCTACTCAAGAAGCTATTTCCCAAGCTAAAAAATATGCTTTTATGGTGATCGATCATAAGAAACTAACCAACAAAATCGGTGCAAAGGCCCAGAAACAACAATCAATAACTCAATCCCAAAACAATATCATGAGAATTACAAATCATAAATCCATGGCTTCAACCCTGAGGAAGGGTTTGCGGCCCATTCATGTTAATGTAAAACTACGTTAATCTACTCTAATCTACTATTAATCTACTTCTAAACTACACTTGCCAGAGATTTGGTAGATGAGAAGGGAATTTGATAAACCCTAGATGAGTTCTCCCACTTCTCCCTTCACTCTATGCGGTTTTCGAATAAAATCGTGACCAAATGAAAATAAGAGCTAAGGGGTCCCTGTTACATAGTAAATGGAGAACGATGCATAATTTGGCTTTGTCGTGGAACGGCTGGGTACCACTGCCGGTGTATCGCCAGAGCAGCGCCTCCGTGACACGGAGGCATCGCAGCACTGCGGAAATCAACTTAGAAAATCGGCAGTGAACCTTGCGCGATAACGTGACACATTTGCTTGAAGTGTCTTGCCCTTCTTGGTCGCGGACCCTCTGTGAGTGACGTTGCTTACTTGCATGGGGCTGTTTTAAACGGCACACTGTAGTGGCACTTCTTTGCCGGCCTTAGGTGGTGTTTGGGCCTCCTCTTTGCCGACGTTCGCGTGATTATTCCTTCTCCAAGCCCTAACTTCCCCACATTTCATGATTTAGCTCCTCAAAAGTCATCAAAACCTACAAAACAAAGGCTAATCATGTTGGTTAGCACATATCTTCTCTTTTATATAAAATCACATGAAAATGTATCAAATAGCTTAGACGACACGACTAATTTAAGCTATAAAGCATCACTCGGGACCTATATTATTTCCATTGATCGGTGAATGGTTAGAAAGGTAGCATATGAGTTGGAGTTGCCCTCGAGGTGGCTTGAGTACATCCAGGTTTTTTCCATGTATCGCTCTTAAAGAAGTGGGTGATCTATCTTTTGGTTGTCCCAGTGGGAAGCGTAGGTGTGAAGGATAGTCTTAGCTATGAGGAGATTTCGATGGAAATGCTTGATCGTCGGGTTCAAAAGCTAAGAAAAAAAAAGTAGCTTTAGTAAAGGTTTATGGAGGAATCAACAAATTGAGGGAGCTACGTGGAAGTCGAAGTAAATATGATGGCTAAATACCAGCATCTATTCCCTCGGAAATAGTTTCATCTTGAGGTATCGGTTCCACTCCCTAGTATATTCAATTTCATGTTCAGATTATGTGCCTAGTTTCTTTCATGTTAATGTATTCATGTGTAATTAATAAATTTCCAGGTCCGGTCATGTATTTCGATCCCAGGAGTCGAGACACTCTGCTCAGTTCCATTTCCCCAAATGTTTGTGTTGAGCATGGCAATTGCGTTTCTCGGCTTTTCGGTATGTTTATCCACAGTCGAGCACGAATTTTCCCAAGGGGAGATATTGTTATGCCCAGCCCTAAAGATTAGACCAAGAGGTTGGAAACAAGAAAACGGGAATTTGCACCCGAGGTCACAAGGCGAGTCGTCCGGTGACCCATGGTGAACCACAAGTCGTTAGGTGACTCGTGGAGTGAAGTGAGGATTGGCTGGTTTTCAGAAATTTGTGACCACGAGAAAAGCCATGACTTGTGGTTGGGGGTTGACTTGAGTCGTGGAGTCGATCTCGTGGTCGAGGCAGGTTTGAAGATGGAAATTTTGGTCAGTGGGCCAACGACTCGTCTACCATAAGTCATCCCTCGGGCAATGGTCATCCAGGTCCCTCGTTGGAAGCGCTGTGGTGTTTCTACAAATTTATTAAGAGGGATTTTCTATATTTGAAGTTCTAAGACCTAAACTACATCATTTTAAGCTTAGATAAGTGTGATTTAAGAGGGTTTACGCTCACTCTAAGCCTATTCTTCTCCATCCATGCAATCCTAGAAGTGTCTAAGGGTGATCAAGCCTAGAAGCTCATCAATTCTCCTTCAATTTTTTTTAGGCATTCAAGAGGGTTGTGAAATCATAAGTACCCAGGTATGTAGGGTTATGAATGGGTGTATTCATCCACTCTCATGCACAATCCCTTCTCAAATTCATGGAAATTCTAAGTTGATGAGTCTATGGGGTTTTAACTTAACTTGTGAATTCTCTAGTATCTATCATGGGTATAGTGTATAAATGTTTTTAATGTTGAATTGATTCATGGGCATGTTTTATAATTTTTTCAATTACAACTCATGTTCTCAAGTTTTACAAACTATGATGCCCAATTGAAAGATCATGAAAAGATGAAATTATGGTCTATGTTTCCAAGTATGATGAGATGTCTATGGCGCAAGTATGAGTTTTGAAGTTACCCATGTCTATACTCATGTTTTTTACTATCAAGGTCTACTTCAAGTATGTTTAAGTTTGGGCAAGCCCATATGATCAAGTATGTTTCATGATTTCATATTATTAGCTTATCACATGAATTTTGGAGTCTATATTTCCGCCTTTTCATCTTGTGGTATGGTTTGAGCCAAGGCTCCTCATGTTATGTTTTGGTTCGTATATCATGTTATGATTCAAGCTTTGTCACTAGACGATATTTCAACTTCGTTGAAAAATGATAGAGAGTATATGCATGTTTTTGGGAGTAGTGTCTAGCAGAGTAGGCTAAGGAGTCGGTCAGCCTATGCCTCGGAACTTCTGACGCCAACGTAGGTATGATCAGTATTTGGAACCTCCTTGTGAGCTTCCCATAAAGGGGCCTTCATCTTGATATCGATATCATGGTAGCGTCTTTTACCCCCAGCCTGGAAGGCTTTGGACGGCTACGCCCACTTGAGTACTTAATAGTCGGGACCACATATGCTCCATCGTGGTAATGTTGGTTATATGAAGAGTCTCCCATTATTCCTCATGATTTCAGTTATGCATGTTCATCACTCATGATATTATGTTTTGATTAGGTTTGACCCAATGTTCAGTTTTACTTATGAATATTCAGTTTCAGCTTTGGGTCATTCAATTAGTTATGATATTCAATTATATTTAAATCATGTTTTTAGATAATAGCATACAATCCCTACTCTCGGTACATGATGAAATATTTTATTATATGCATGATTTATGATTTTACTTACCTAGCGAAAATTTATTTAGCTTGCATACTCGGTACATTCACGTACTTACGGCATACTCTTTTGTTGTATCATTTCATGATACAAGCTCCAACCAGTCCAAGTTCAGCCCGTCACTAGTCGGATCCTCAAAGTAGCATTTGTCATCCTGAGTTGATGAGATCTCATCCTTGAGGACCCTTTTATCGGTTATATTCAGTATTTTCAATTTAGGTCTTAGTGAGTTAGTTGGGGTCTTGTCCCATCAATCGTTGGTTTGTAGAGGCTTATCATACATAGTATGTTTCGGTTTGGATTGCGGTTTTGTATTGGATATTCGATGTTTCAAATTTTTTAATTCTATTATTATATATGTTAGACTTCCGCATTATTATTGAGCTTTAGATGTCATGTTCACGCATGGGTCGATTTGGAGCCTCTCGGAGTTCTTTGTCAGTGTCTCGATCGAGGCACATGTTCGGAGTCGTGACATATCAGCTACCTGAGAAAATCACATAATGCAAGTATTGCGGCCCTCTGTGCGAATATGCCTATGATTATGCCAAGGCATGCACCAATGTCAAAGATAGGGGCGCGTGCAGTAGTAAGCATGAGTTACCATTGGCCACTATCCTGGAAGTTGAGTTATTTGATGTATGGCGTATAGATTTCATGGGCCCATTTGTTGGCACATATAGGATGAAATACATCTTGGTGGAAGTGGATTATATCTCAAATAGGTGAGCTATTCACTACCTAACAATGAAGCAAAAGCGTCCCACAAGCATTCTGAAGCACGTATTCGCTAGATTTGGCACTCGAGCAATCATACGTGATGGTGGATCACACTTTTGTAACCGCCTCTTTAGAACCCTACTTGAGAAATATGAAGTCAAGAATATGGTGGCAACACTGCCTTACTATCCTCGATCAAGTGGGCGGTAGAAGTTTCAAACGGGGCATAAAGACCGTGCCAAAACAATGAATACTAATCGGTGATTGGTCTTGGAAGCTCGAGGATGCGTTGTGGCCCTATTGAACAGCTTATAGGGCCCATTGGTTCATCTCCATATCCAAGTTGGTCTATGGCAAATCATGTCATCTCCCCGTCAATTAGAGCATAAGGCATTATGGACTCACAGAAAAAGCTAAATTTAAACTGGAATGAAGCAGCCAAGTTAAGACTTGACCAGCTCAATGAGTTGACAAATTCTGACTTAGAGCTTATGAGTGCGGACATATAAAGAAGAATGAATTTACAAGGAGTTCAGCACGGTGATCAGTTCCTCTTGTTCAATTCAAGGCTCCATTTGCACCCTAGAGAGGTGAAATCTAGATGGATAGGACCTTACAGTGGTGAATGTGTCCCATCGATGCGGTGGAACTTGAGAATAAAGATGGAAAAAGGTTCAAAATGAACGGGCAAAGAATAAAACTATGTCGGGAGATACGGAAATAAGAGGTCGAGGCGGTGTACCTTGATGATGCACGAAGAATCACAAAGTTACGTCGTCTTTTAACCGGTAAATCGAGGCGCGCATGGGATGCAACCCATGGATGGTGAAGTCACAGTAGCATGGTATGTTCCTTCCCTCTGTTTTACATTCTGGCAAGGATGAAGCATACTTTTAAAAGGAGGGGGTGTACTTGTCATTTTTGGGGTTTTGATTCATCACGGGTTTTTTCTTTTTGTGTTTCTTTTCCCTCGAGGCATGCTATCTAGTAGAGCAGACATGTTTAGAATTTTGACACTGTGATTTTTGTTTTAATTAGAAAGTAACTTAGGAGTACTTTCGGCAATAAATTGCACTAGTTTTGATATTTTAAAAAATTGACCCTGTTTAAAATTTTTGATGATTAGATGTGTGCTTGTGATTGCAAGCATGATTTTGATGGATCTTTGTATGTAATTTAGTATATTATCATGTATAGTTTTTATTAAGCATGAATAAATCGGACAGGTCTGATGAATGCAACATGTACCATGAGTGAGTGAGGTCTAATATCTGCTCAATCTTTGCGTGGGGATCTAGAACTTGCCCGGCTTATCTTTGCATACGTTTTAGGATGGTTGGTTAGGAAAGGATCATAGGACGTTCTTTGTTTGGCCCGTTTTAGCTTAAATAACCACACCAAAAATGATATGATTTCATAATTCCAATTTTGATGATCCTCAAATAGACTATTCTTCTTTGATTAACCAATTAACCATACCCACTTTTATAATGAATCTATTTTGGCCCTAGTCCCTCATTGGATATTGTGAACTTCAACATGGGCAAAATGCCTAAGTGAGGAGTGGCTAGAGTAGGGGTGCATAAATAGTGGGAAAGGTGAAAAAAAGAGAGAAAAGAAAAAAGGTGAAAAATGAGGTGTGGTGTGACAAGAAAAAGAAAAAGAAAAGAAAATTTGAAAAAGAAAATTCAAAAAGATAATGATGCATGAAAAGCTTGATGAAACACACCACACTCATACAAGTGCATAAAAAGGGTGAAATCGGAGGAAAAAGTGAAAGAAGCAAAAAGGGTAGAAAAGAGTGAATAAATGGAGCCACGTGTATGCCAATGCCAAGGAAGGGTTTAGTCATAAAAAGATCTCATATCTATCCTACCCGGCCCTGAAAGAATATATTACAAGCAAAAAATCAAGTCCTATAGTGATCCTAGCGACCCCGTCGACAAACCAAGTAGAAAAATAAGGTCAAACCTATGGTATCCGGTATGCAGTATTTGAAACTTCTTTGTGAGTGAGTCTTGCTTGTTTCAAGTCCCCAAGTTATATATTTTACTATATGCGTGAGTGGGGGGACTTCATTTCTTTGTGGGGTACATTATTTATGTTTAACTCTACCAGTTGGTGCATTGGCAAAAGCATTGTTGGTGATGACTTGACTGTCTGATTAATAGCTAGATGACATCGATCCCTGCTTATCATGTTTTTTGGTTGCTTGTAGTGCATGTGCTGATTTGGTTCATGGGAAAAGGGTCAAAAGCTTTTTGAGTTAATAGTGCAAATTTTTTTGATGTTGGCGGTAGTATCCTAGGTTTATTTTCTAGTTAAGCGTCGTGTTTAGTTTTTATGTTCCTTGCCTAGGACATGCAAAAAGTCTTAAGTTGAGGGTGTAGATGTCTGTTGTGAGTTTACAGCATTTCCACGCTTGGCGAGAAAATAGCATGGACTTTGGTATGTTTATATGGATATGAGGCACTTTTATTTTTATTTTAGGTAAAATAAGTGTTGGAGCAAAAGATATGCAAAGAAGTCTTAAAATGCAGAAAATCAGCTAAAGTACAAGTCTCAGTACAAGTCATACCTTGTTTGTATGAGTTGTACTGAGAACCGTGAGGAAAGTCGGGGAAGGCTGAAGTGAGAAGAGAAGGCAATATACGACTCGGTACAAGTCGTCTTAAAGATGGTACGAGCAGTAGTAGAAGTCATGTGGAATTGTTCGAGAGAAAAATTGCACAAGGCAAACTCTGGTGCGGATGGACTCACGAATCGAGCATCAACATACGAGGAACCGTACCATGAGCCTTAGTGAACTTGAGAGAAGATTCTTTAATACTTAGCAGAACTTGGACACAATAGAGATGCAGTCGTAGGAAGAAGGTACAAGTCATACCAACACTCGTGGAGAATTTAGAAAGATATCGGAGTTCTCGAGGCAAACAACGAAGCATTTTACGACTCGTAGGATGGAGTTACGAGTCGTACCCGACTGCTCATCACTCAGCCAAATCTGCGGCCGAGTCAGGACTTGCCAAAAGCGAGGTATCCACCAGGCACAATCTGCTACGGGTCGTAGGTCGGTGATGACACGGTCGGCACCGAATATGAAAAATTCCCTGTTAGCTTAGGAAAAGGTTTCTTATGTTTATATAAATAGCTTTTATGTTTTTATTTTAGTGAGAGACGAGCAGAAGTAGGAGATTTGTGAAGAATAATTTTTGTGAGCTTTTATCAAGTTTTGAGGAGAAATTCTTGGGATCGAATTCTTGAATTTCTACATTGTTCTTGAGATTATTCTTTGATATTCAAATCTAGTTTTCTTTCAATCGTTATTGTAAGTATTTAATTATGTGTTTTTCTTTGAATTCAAATCGTAACCTTACAACCATAAGAGCTAAAACCTCCACAGTAGAGGTTATGAAAACCACGGTGGATTAACGAAATAGGGTTATACATAAGAGTGATTCAAAACCAATGCTAAACACTTGTATTGTATTCTCTTCATCTTTAACATTTCTTAATGGTGGCCTAGCGTGTGGACTTGCCGAATTCTTTACTTTCTTGAACTTAGAGAAGTAGAGATTAGGAAAAAGTACAACAAAGCCTTGGTCTTTACGATCATTGTATTAACTTGAGTTGTGGTCGCAGGATAGTTAAATTTGGAACATATTAATAACAGTTAGTTTCAAATTGTTCGCGAGACCTGACCGATGATTGAATAAAGTCATCCAATAGGGACGAACCAGTAATTTGGATGAAACCCCTAGTTATCGGTTCTACAAGTATTGGGATTGATCACGTGTGTACACTAGTAGTAGTTATGAACCCATGGGGGAACACTTTACACTAGTTGTTTTCAAATCTTGATTTAAATCAAAATATAATCTTATTTAATATTGTTTTATTCAAAACCCTCAATTTGGAATAATTCGCCAACAAGTTCAATTACCGGCATTAGTATAGATCTTAGCCTTTTTCTCTATGAGTTCGGCCCAACCTCGTAGTTGGGTTCTTTGTGTGTGCTTCTGCTTCATACTTTGTCGAGAAGGTGTGATTTGACGTTATCAAGTAGTCCTACATTTTGTGACCAATAGAGACGGACACTCCATACACAAATATGGGCCTACGGTCAGCCACCATCTCAGCGCATACTTGGGCCCATTTGGATGAACTCAGTACGTACTCTTGGACAATAAATATCATTTTGCCTCAGTTGACGAACTCCGCTGCCTTTGCCTCCCTCCAACTCCTAGGGGAAGAATCTGTCTAATAAAAAAGGAACTCGTAAACTCATCTCCAACTCATGGGAACTATTCCACTACTCCCACCGTCCCTCAGCGAGTGGTGCCAAATATAAGCAACCCCCTTTAACTAATAGCGAGGCCCCAAGTTTGCCTCTGCTTATATTTCACCTCCATAATGCGGGTGATCTTTTGTATCACTTCGAAACTCCTTATGGGTCCTCATCCACTCTCAACCTGAGGAACTTAGGGGAATTCATCCTGAGAAAATCCCAAACTCAGGATTGTCGTTGTGCCCCCATTATGAGGGACATGGGTCACATACGCTGGTTGACTGAGCGGTCAAAGCCTAAGCCAACATTTGAAAGCGGTTTGCTTGGGCAAAGGACTTGTTGGTGCCGGCGGGGCTTCTTGAGGTACGGGGCAATGGTGCCCATCTTCATGATCATTTCTATTTATGTTTCTTCTACCATTTACTTGACATGGGCATGATTATAACGCGTATAGCATGAGTTAGAAGAATAGAGAGAATGCTTCATCACATGACATAGATCATGAAAGAAGGAAAATTTCCTAAAATGTCTTGTAACCTTTCCCCCATAAGTGTAGAGTGCTTCACACCCATGGAAAAGACTCTACTCAATATGGCTATCAGACCCCTAGGACACTTCCAAAACCTAATGCTACGTGTGAGTTTGTTGCTAGATAAAGAACACAGAACTATGAATGGCTCCAAGTCAACCCATGGCATGAACATGATAACTAAAGATCACATTTATGCAAAGCGTGTAAATCCGATACCACACCAACCTGTCTGAGTCGTTAGATCCACTGCGATCACCGCTTGAGATCATAGTTCCTCCTCCCGCGGTGCTGGCCATGACTCGTTGTTTCTGCACCTCACGAAGAGTTGTACACTAACTTGTTCAGCTTCAAATCTGATACACAAAGAGAGATCTATTCGACTATTGAACATGAAGTCGTACCATCAATATGACTCATGGCTTGCTCTCGTAGTTTACTCGTCCAGCTCCTCCATCCTTCTAATGAATCGTACATCGGCAGGTGGTTTCCCCACGATGGGTTATACAATAACTGCCGTACCTTGTAGGGTAACTCAATCCTCAAACCACGGTTCATCACATGACTCGTAGCAGTCCCACAGTCGTACCTTGACTCATTATCATTAAACTCCTCCTGCATATCTAACCACGAGTAAGCCACTATGAGTCATTACCTTTCATAAAAACTTGTACCATGAGTCATTTTGTGCAAAATTTTCCCTCTTTTCTACTTAACACATTTCAAACTCGGGTCTAGTCTAAGGAACCTTTGGGGTATTACACAAACTTTGTATCCTTCTCCAAAAACCTACATAAAGGGTTAGCAATTTTTGAAAAATCTTTAATAAGCCATCGATGGAAACGGCATGTCCTAGAAAACAACGGATTCCCTTATGACAATAGGAGGTAGAAGTTTAGAAATAACTTTAATTTTTGCTTTGTACACCTCAATATACCCTTTTAGAAATCTTGTACCCCAAAACTATCCCTTATGTGACCATGAATTGACACTTTTCCCAATTTAGCACCCAAATTTGTCTCTTTGTTGTTTGATACTACGGTAGGTGAACCCGGCAATCTTCAAATGAGTCACTTACCACCAAAAATTCATAAATACTCTATAGTGTCTTCCACCGTAATAGAAAATATGAACAACGTGTATCTGCGAAATGTGGTTGGTGCATTTATATAACCTAAAAGGAATTTGCTTGAAGCGAATGTCTTATAAGGGCAGGTGAATGTCGTCTTTTCCCGATCCTTTAGTGCAACAGAGATGCGGTTAGTATCCATCAAGAAACGTAATATGCTCTCCTTACAAGCTTGTCTATAATCTTATTCATAAAGGGCATTGAGAAGTGATCTTTTCGATTACAGAAAGCTGTTTAACTTTCGGTAGTCCATGCATACTCTCCATCTAGTCACGGATTCGATCAGTTACAAGCTCCTTTTTATTATTTTAAACTATCACCATACCTCCTTTCTTTGGTACACATTGCACCAGACTAACCCATTGGCTATTAGAGATTAGATACACCACCTCTTGTATCTAACCACTTAATAATTTCTTTCTTTACCACATCTTGCCTCATTGGATTTAGCCTCATACGATGTTGTCTTTTTTATATCACGATCTTCTTTGGGCTTAATCTTATGAGTGCAAATCCTGGTGGAATAACAATAATGTCGGTAATGGTCACCAGATAGCCTTTTATGAGTTAGGAATGGAGATCAATGTTTTACACACGTCACTCTAACAATTTTGCAGAGATGATTATAGGTAGTGTATTTTTAAGGACTAATAATTACATATCGAAGATGAGTAGGAAGTGGATTAAGCTCCAATCTTGGTGGCTCTTCTACAAATGGCTTAGCGAGAGAGGGTTTCTCCATTTTCAAGAGAATGTGATCTAACTTTTTAGGTGCATATGAATAGGCACCCTTTTAAACCTATAGCATTCACTATCTCATCAAACCCAATGCTATTCCACTCATAAATTTCATCAATGGTGATGTCGGGGCTTCGGTTGTATATCCTTTTACCAAATCATAATTGTTTTCATCAACAACATCGATCACAATTGTGACACCCAAATCATTTGGCTGTCTCATAATCCTACAAACATTGAATACCACCTCATCATTGTTTAGCTTAAATTTCAGTTCTCCATTCTACATGTCTACTAATTACTCTTTACGTGGCTAGAAATGGGCAACCCATAATAACGGGCACTTTGAAGTCAACATCACAGTCTAATATGACAAAGTCCGCCGAAAAGATGAACCTCTCCATTCTAACTAACACATCAATCGATATCCCCTTGTCTTATTTATTATTTGTTAAATAAGTGAATATTTGCTTGTAGTCAATGGGGGATCCAAAGCTTAGCTGCTCGTATAATGCCAAAGGCATCAAATTTATGCTTACTCCCAAAACACATACTATCTTGGCAAAATTTAAGGCTCCAATAGTACAAAGGATTGTTAAAAGCTCCAAGGTCCTCCTTTTTCTACTTAAAAGAGTGTGATGCTGTCGCTGACTATGATGATGAATGTTGTCCTCAAAATCAAAGCTAATTATTCTTTTTTTGGTCACTAACTCCTTCATAGACTTTGCATATCCTAGCATTTGTTCCAGTGCTTCCACCAATTGAATATTGATGGATAACTACTTCAACATAGAAATAAACTTGTGAAAATTTTCATCTTGACCTTCTTTTAAGGCATTGGGGAAAAGGAGGAGCGGTCATGGAATTTATGTGCATGATTTTGGATTTCTTTAGCTTTTACTTTTAAAGGCCTCCACCTCATATTATTTTCATTTTGGGACCCTTTATTTGTTGTGCTCACTTTTCCACTAAGCTGGTAGAATATTTTTTTTTTTTTTACTGCTTCGCTTCCTTCGTAGGGTGCATCGAGGCAAGATGATAACCTCGCGTCCGAACTCTTATGTGGATCAATGGTACATCGTGGATCTCATTACTTTTACCTAGCGGCGCGTCGCAACCTTCAATGTGGGAAGCAGATGGCACGTCGTGCCTCTCTCAAGTACGGAATGTGTTCTAGGTATTGATCCATTCAATGGTGGTCTTCTTACTTTCTGACCATGCGCGATCATTATCACCTGCCTTTTAACACCTCTTACGACATTGCCTCATTTCTTTGCTCAAGTTGTTTGATAAGAATAGTGTGATTTTTATCAATTTACCCATACTACAAATCTCTCCACAGATATTTTACACCTGATTCTGCGGACTCAACATTTGTTAGGACTTGATTAAGAATGGCTTCTATCTTGGCATCTCTAGCGTAACTTGTCGGTGGCCTTTCTCCCAAGTTCCTTTTCTACGCCATTGTAACTTTACGACTTATCATAGTTATTATCCCTATAATAGTTTTGACCTTGATATTTGTAGCTATTTTGCCCGATGCCTTGGTTAGGCACTTGGGTGTAAGCTTGGAAATTACCCATCGATAGTTAGCAAAAATCAGCCTCTTCTTCTGTCAGGAGAAATAGTCATCATATGGGTGTCTTCCATGCGTGTTAGCTACTTCCACCTTCTATGACGTTCATAATGGTCAACTGCTTAGTGATCAGTTCCATTTGAGCTTTTATATGGGCTATGTCTTGATCCCGTTCCATCTCTCTCCTTTGTAATTCTGTTGCTATTCCCCTTGAGTGGTTGAAAATTATGAGTTCGGACTTCAAATGATGTGTGAGGCCTGTTGGTCTCTACAATCTTTATGCAGTATCTCACTAGCCTCTTTGAAGGTGTGAGACATAAGTGAGAGCCTTCTGCCATATTGTTAGTATCCAACTTATTTGTAAAGTTGAGTGACCTATAGAATTCGAGAAGGATTTCATTTGAAGCTTATGATATAGACCTTACTTTAGATTTTTCTTGAACCTGAGCGAGTCTCAAATAGAGCTTCCCCCACCGTCTATTTGAAATTATTTGTCTCATCCCTTAGTTGAATCATTTTGTGAGGACCCAAATAACCTCTCCAAGAAAGTTGCAGTCAACTACGGCCGGGTGGTTATGGACTCGTTACGAAACTAATTTAACCACAACGACCCGCTTCCCCTATTAGTGAGAATGGAAATAACCTAAGCGATAACCTCTGTGTCACTTACAGCGATCTTTAAGCATTGCATACTCTAGTGAAATTAATTAAATGCTAGTTAGGATTTCTCCCTCCAGTCCTTTGAACAACCCCTTCATGCTTAGCAATTGTATCATAGTCGGTAATGTCAAATTTAGCGTTTCTTTCGGCGAGGGAGTGGCTGCATCGCTCAGGTGAGACCAACCTTATCTAGATAAATGTGTTCTCCATATAGATCATCTCTCCTAACTTTGTTGGGTTTGTTAAGCCTATTCAGCCCTTTGTAGAGCTTCGGCTTCTTTACGTTTCTTCGGTTAGTCCTTCCCAAAGGGAAGGTTGAAAGTATGATGTGGTCTTCCATGTCTGTGACTCAAGAACAAACAAAAATGTAAACTCACAAAATAAGGACATTTTAAACACCAATTAACTATTTAGAAATTGTATTCTCGGGCAATGGTGCCAAAATTTAATTATACCTCATAATAAAATATAAAGCGATCATTATCAAATATAGTAACCCAACGAGGTTGGGGTTGATCCCACAGGGAATAGGAAAGAAATAGTACGTGTGATGAATAAATCAATCGGTAGTCAATATTTCAGAGGAGGGTTGAAAAAAATAGTAATTCTAAACAACGAATAAGTTGTTATCAAATTTATGAGAAACAACTAGAATTGTGTTCCGTGTGATTTCATAATGTAGTACGCTTATTTCATTAGTGATCTATCCTGGTGAATTTTGAGTAAGCCGACGATTAAGTTCATCTAACGTCTCCTGACCTACATAGATTAATTTCACCTAAATCCTCTTGGACTTTAGGTGTGTATTAATTGCCCATCATCGTCTTGGATTAACTATCCTTAGTTAGAGCTCAAGTTAATTAGATAAGGTTAATGGCCTCAAATTTCCATTGTTATTCTTTTTTCCTAACTTCAACCTCTTTGGTCATGCAAGTTGATGATAGAGGCACATTTCAATGTTTACAACATTAAAACTCATTAAAACAAGAGAATAACAATCCACTCAATTCACCATTCAAGAATCACTATTTTATTTTGTCTACTTTCATTAATCCATCATGGTACCAACCCTAGCTCAAAGATTTAGCTTTACTCATGTTTGTGAAAATAATAACATAAGATTTATAATAAGTCATAATGAAATACTTACAATAATATGAAATTATTTCAGAATTTAGAAAGCTAATTAAAAATTACAAGAACTTGATATTTTCTCCAACACTAGTATAGAATAATATTTTCCACACTTTCAACAATTGATACAGAATAAATGGTGAATTTTCAAGTTTCTAATAAGACTCCACAATATTCAACACGTAAAATGTCCTAAGAAGGGGTATATTTAGTAGTAGAATTAATCTTCATATGTTCCTTCTTGGACTGGGATTGAACTTTATGACTTCTATTCCTACTTGAACTAGGGCGCATTTTTGACCACTTGGGACAATCTTGTGCGTCGTGCCTCTTGGGCGCCAATAGGCACGCGTCGCTCCTCTTGTTGTGATGGTGTGCCTGTGCATCGCATAGTGCAATGCATTGGCATGCTAGTGCAATGCCAACCTTCTTCAATATTGTTTTTATCAACCCAGCTTTTCCATAATTTCTTCTTAAGCCCCAGACAGGTCAATCAGTCGGATTAATCCCTACAAAATAGTTCATCACGTGCATTATCTTTTTTTTTCACAAATATCATATAAAATTAAAAAACACACATAATTTATTCTCCAATACATAGCTAAGTTGTTAAAAATATGGCAAATAAGTGCGTAAGTACGCCCTAAATCAACAGTTCACATGCTTATATCATAACAAATTTGTTACATGCGATATGATTTCACGGTTTAAAGGCTTAAGTATTAAATATGGTCATAGTTTGCACATATGATTATATAATAAATGTAACGTCATAGTCCATTTGTTTTACATGTTACATATTTTATAGTCCGAGTTGTTCACATGTTTCTTATAGCTCATATTTCCATACACCATATTTTCAAAGCTTTCCTTCACATCAATTGCATTATCCTATAGTTCATTAGTTCTTATATCATATCCCTACTATACTCACTTGTTTGTAGGATAAGACATATCACGATCATATGTTGTATGATTAAGTGCCACATATTGCTTATTTTCTTATACTATAGACACCATAGACTTAATTATTTATATGCTATATGTGTATTCATGCATAACTATTTGTAAGATAGAAGGGTAAGGTTAAGTCATCCTAGACAAAGGGAAAAGTAGGGTGCCCTATTAAGTGGTTGAGGAAGGTTGTTGGCTTGAGTCGTCGATTACAAAAGGACACGAATAAGTCCTCTACTCTTTATGGACCTAAATGAAGGTAGTTTTCCCTCTAGCATCGTAGCCCAACACCCTAAGCGACCATTTTTGACCCTTAGCAGGGCATCTAATGGGACAAAATCATATCAAAAGCACCTTATAGATATGATGGTTCACACAATTGCCCCATTATTATTATTATTATTTAATTATAAATTAAGATAATTAATTAAATAAAGCCAGATTAATATCAATAATGTGAATATTTATCTAGTAGCTAAACATAACGAGTGTGCCTAACGAGTCAAGCAATAAGTTAAGTAACCTCGATGATACAACATCTATACGTGGAGTCTCTAAGAAGGATAAGTAACTCGAGATACTGCTTGAGAAAAATCTGATAAAGCAAGTAAAATAGTCAATGGCACCCGTGAGCAATTTGGGCTCACCAAAGTACGATGAATAGCAAGTTCCTCCTAAGTGATCACACCCAAATTACATCTCGCTATTGAAGTATAAAATTAATTCTTGTCAAATATAGTAAGCAACTAGGTTGGGGTCGGTCTCAGAGAATAGAAAAGAAGCAATATGTTAATGATGAATAAACTAACTTTCAATAATATTTCGGAAGGGGGGTTGCAAAATAACAAGAAGAAAATAATGCTAACAATGATTGAGTTGTGTATCAAATTATCAAGACAAAACTATGATTGTGTTTCCCATGATTTTATAATTTAGTAGGCTTTTATTAGTGATCTATCACAGGTTGTGAATTTTGTGTAAGACTAACGATTAAATACATCTAACGTCTCTCGACTTACATACATGAATTTCACTTATCTCTTCTTGGACTCAAAGTGTGTCTGTTTGCCCTTTTTCATGTAAGTCTTAACTTAATTATTCTTCAATTTAATTTAGATGAGAGTTGGTAGCCTCAAATTGTCATTGTTATTCTCTTTCCTAAGTTCAACCTCCATTGATCGGGCAAGTTGAAGATATGGACACGTTTCAACATTTGCAACCACTAAAACTAATTAAAATAAAGAGAATAATAATTCACCCAATTCACCATTCAAGAATCACTATTTTATTATGCCTACATTCGTTAATTCATCATGGTCCCCACAACCCCAGCTTAAAGGATTTAGTCGCTCATGTTTATGAGAAGAAAAATAAAAGATGTAAAGAAAATCATAATAAAATACTAGATAATAAACACTTGTTTAACAAAATTTTCAAAGCTATATTGAGTCACAATAACTTGATGAGTTTCCAATAAATATTAAACTAAGCTATTACACAAATTGCATTAAAATATGAATTGTGCAAACTTGACTCTAATCACACTATGTGTTGGATGAAAGTTTCCTTTAAAACATATTATAAGAGGATATTTATAATAGTAGATTAAGTACTTCGTTGTTCCTTCTTGGATTGGAATTGAGTTTTGCGTTTTTGTTCACAGTAGGAGTGGGATTTGACTTCGGCCGCACGGACCTACATTTGTGCTTCGTGCCTAGCATGAGTGCCGGTACCCATGGTGCGTCACACCTCTGGTTGCTCTGAGAGGAAATGGCTTGTGCGGGGCATAGTCATAGCACGAGTTAATACTTTGTCTTATTTGCCAACTTCTATCACACTTGTTTCGTCAACCCGTTTTGCCATTCTTGCTCTTTTTAGCCATAATTAAGCCCATGTTCATCACTTTAATACCTAAAAGCATCTAATCATATGTTTTATCTATTTTTCACAAAAAAATCATAAAACACAAGAAAACATACACAAAATTATTCTCAAAATATAGCTAAGTATGGGTAAAATATAGTTAATAAATGCGTAAATATGTCTTTCATTGCTAAGCATCTCATAAAGCGGAACCTCTTTTGCTCCTTGTTACCTAATACACCAGAAGAAATAAATATGGTATGCTTGAGTACGTGCTTAGTGAATGTCTTGGGGCAAGAGTTTTAATAATAAAAATAATCACGATAATAATAATAATTAATATAAAATAGTTGAATGGGAAACAATTCAAACCCAATAATAGAGTAAATCATGAAACTTAGCAAAATCGTGGTGATGAAAATTTAATAAAATTTAGTCATTTTGTTCAAATATCATGTCGAACCGTTCAAGGCCAAAATCAGTAAAATAAATCTCATTACTCCTCAACGGAAAGTGAATCGGAAAATAAAGATACACCAACAGGGGCAAACCAAACAAGAAAAAAAAATAGAAAGAGGCATTAAGTAGGATCATTTCTCAAAAGTGTTTCCTTGGGGAACATCATTCCTTACGAGGCCAATCGCCCTGCAGGCTAACACAATTTATTTTGTTAGGATCCATAATGGTTATTCATCCTGCAGAGTAACCTGACTATCGTACGGGCTCCAGGCAAAAATAATGACATGTTAGTAAAAATCTTTAAAACTCATCATCTCAGTAGTAGGGTTATATAAAAATCTTTGCTCGAGTTTAGAAACCAAGTTTAAACTATTAAATCATGTTTCAAATCAATGAAACCATTCATAGAGCAAAAAGCATGTCCAAAAAAGCATTACTTTAAATACAATTGACAAAGCATAACTGAATATAAGAAACAATACTAGTAGTTCTGAATAGCAGAAAGTATCTAAAAAACTGTCTGGGCTGGCGGGATCTGAAATAAGCTTATCTGTACCTCATCATCTCAGTAGTAGGGTTATATAAAAATCTTTGCTCGAGTTTAGAAACCAAGTTTAAACTATTAAATCATGTTTCAAATCAATGGCTCATTCATAGAGCAAAAGCATGTCAAAAAGCATTACTTTAAATACAATTCAACAAATCTGCTTCATAAGAAAAACACGATTTCATACATATATCCTAATATAAATAAAAATATGAAGACTCAATGTGCTTGTTCCATGCACGCATAAAGTCCTATTCAAAATCACGTTTTTGTCAAAATATGTTCAAAAAGAGACATATCTAAAATTCCACAAAAAATGCTCTAAATGTGTTCAAAAATACCCAATGATGACTCTGCAATCAATTTTGATGATAATTTTTAGAGTTTTGATCAAATCTCATGAATTCCCATCCTTTTTAAAAAACTAGGGATTTAGGGCATCATGTTTATGACCAATTTAAGAGTTTCTCATTGTTAATAACGCTTTTAAATAGGTTACATGAACCCCTTTATCCCTTTAATCACAATATTAACTAATAATAATACCTCGTGGAGATTCCTCAAAAATTTCCTTCATCGCTCTTGAAACCATTTCTTTAAATATAAGGATTAGGATAATAATTCTAGTGTTACTCCTTTTTAATTTGATATAATAATTATGAAAATTAATGTGGAACTCATCTTATATGATTAGAGGAAGTACTAGGGTGTTTTCTCTCTCAAAAGTTAGCCAAAAATGAAGTTGAACGAAATATTTGACTTAAATAGGTATACATCGATTTTCTGAAAATTTTGACCAATACGGGCTGTAATTTTGATCTATGGTACGTATGTCAACTTTGGAAGCATAAATGCTTCAGATATATACTGGTATACACTTGATATACGCCTAATGTATGACTAATATATAATTTGTATACCTGATATATGGTCTGTATGTCATGTTCGCCACCACATATGGGCCGTACATTTGACATACAATCCGTTTTTCATCTCCATAAGTCATTCCAGTGAGTTGGAATTTTTGTTTTCCCTCTTACTATCTAACATATTACTGTATATTTGATATATGATCCGTATATCAGATCTACGACTACCTAAATAGCATTTAGTAAATCGTCCATAATTTCTTTCTCACAACTCGTATAGGATTTATCTTTATATAGTTATAAATATATTTTAAAGGTCTTCAACTTTCATGGATAGAATTCTTCAAGATTCTAAATCAGTTAGAGATTATATGCGCTCGAGTGAAGATCTTATGCAAATTCAATTGAAATTTCTAATTTTTCTTGCACTTTTCAACTAACTTTGGCCTTAGGGAAACCTTTACATCCGAAATTGATTTTAAAAAATTATTTATGATAAATGTAGTACATTTATTACATCATTGAAGACTAGCCACCAATATTTAATGAGTTCAAACCTAACCCCGAAACACAGGGTGTTACAATTATAGTTCTCCCATTAGCTGAAGTTGGAGGGCTAAATTGACAAAAAGGTAATTGAGGACCATTCAGAGTTGATAGAAATCTCATACAAATAAAGATTTTTAATGTTATATTGATAACTTATACATTTTAAAGCATCACCAAGGAAAGGCACAACGCGATTCATGAAGAAGAACAACATATTGTACCCTAAGTATTTGGGCCTTATAGTAACAGACATTAAACAGTTGAGTACTCTAAAAGGTATGTCAACCTCGTTAGAATAATAGCCAAATTTTTATATCCACTTGCACTCACGAAGTCCAGTAAGCTTTTATATCGATTTTTTTCAAGATCCCACAAGAGGTCCATATGTGATTTGTTCAGATTCAGTTGCATCTGCTCAATTAATCATAAATTAATTTGTTTACTTGTTCACAGAATCATTTTTTTACAAATGGCGCACCCTACTTATGTATCATATGCTCACCTCCGATCTATAATTCTCGGATGTTCTTCACGGTTGAATTTCTTTGACACAAAATATAAGGTAAGCTACATTATTTATTGCAGCCTTCATTTGGAGTACAAGCCCAAGTTGATGTTCTGATTATATGCTATATTTGTGATAACGCTTAATGAAGGATATCTATTTGTATTCTAGATAGAAACTAGGTTTTGAATAGGCATGTTTACAGAGAAAATTGTATCAAAATTCATGAAATATCAGAGTTAAGTTCATAGTAAGTCCCAACTTTCAGTCGAGAATAAATTATCAATATAACACCCTATCATTACCTGTACATGTATGAATAATAAAATTACTTGAACTTGAAGGATTTGGAGTGTATTTGGTCTTAAAAGACTAAGTTCACAAGTAAAGTAAAGCCAAATATGAAAGTGTTTTCAATTGGGCACAATACCTTGTTACCATGTTTATGGTCTTACCTTAAATGAGTATATCTCCAAAGATATGGAGAGTAAGAGGTTGTACTACCTATATGATTAAAGTTTCTTTAAGTCTAATTTCCAATAAAATAAACTTCTTCTCAATCCAAGTTCCAGACTAAGAGTTATGTTAGTTTGAAGAAGACACTGTCGATAGAAATTTCACTTATGGCCAAGTCATGTGTATACGACTAAGTTGCATCGATGAGATTAATCGAGTTTAGGACAATTGGGACTATATTTGAGACTAAAATTTAAGGTGTTCAAGTGTGCAAAAGTGAAAGTAATATTTTAAAAGAATAAGATTTGAAAAGCAAAATGAATGCGAGACAAAGTAACCTACTTGCTTAAACGTCCTACTTGTTTAAGCTACTTTCTTGGATGTCCTAACTGTTTGATATACTTACATATGTGGACTATATTAATCAAAGGAGATTAGAGGAAATATTTAAGGACAAGTAGGTCCATCACCTACTTAAGAATAAAAGGCCAAAAATTAAAGAGAGTTAGTAGGTGGATCACCTACTTGAAAGGTGTAAGACCCAAAATTCTTGGGCCAAATGGACCTAGGGCGGGTCAATGGTTAGGTCCAGTACCCATCATCCCATACCACTTATTTAGATGAGTATAAAACATCAAATATTCTACACAAACCAAAACAATTTTTCTCTCTTTCGACATAGTTCTTGGCTGCCATTCTTTCTCTCCTTAGTAGTAGTTAGCTTCATCTTCTCCTTCAGAAAGCTCAAGGAAAGTATTTTGAAGTACTTTATTATGATTTTAACATATAATAGATTTCATATTATGGCTATACACATTGGGGGAGTTTGGGCAGCCTTAGAGAAAAAAGTTCTATAGCCAATCTTTGATGTTTTAAAGCTATTTTCTTCTTGTCTTAAGGGACTTGTTGTGAAGAAAAGTATAAGGTATTTAAGAATTCAAGTTAGGAGACTAAATTTCTACAAGTTTTAGGTAAGATTCTTCCCCCTCCATTCCTTTTTTTTTTATGAAAAAAATAAGATCCTAGATGTAATTATTGTACAAGCTCACAGGAGAGTCTTCAGAAATCATAAGTTTAAGTTTTCTTATTGTGATTAAGTTGTACTGGGTTGTATTATATGATTGTATGGATGTAAAGGTTTTAAGCCTCATGGGAGGGGTTGGTTGTTGATGTTTTGGGATGAAAATGGAGGGTGTGGTGATACACTGGCTTTTAGTTGTTGTGTTGGGATGCTGCCCATTTAGTTGTGATGGATTATTTTGTGAGACCCACATTATTATTAGCTACTAAAAATATGTTCATTATGTGTTTAACTTGTGGATGTAATAATGTAAATAAGGTAGAAAGAATCTTATGTATAAAAAAGATCCGACGTAAAGAAGGTAGAAAGAAGCTTATATATAAAAAAAGATCCGGCGTAAAGAAGGTAAAAAGAAGCTTATCTATAAAAAAAGATTCGAGGAGCAAGTCGTTTGCCTAATAGCCGACATGCGGTCAATATGGCTCAAATGTGTTAATGGACTATTTATAATGATATTCCCACTTGATTTTATGTAGAGTACCTACTATAAGGAGGGAGGACGACGCATCTTAATTTCTTAAGACACAAAATTAAGGTATGTAAAGTTAAAACCTCCTTTGATGTTAAGCATACTCCGGAGTCTTATGTTTCTCCTATAAAGATCGATACATTGTATATAATTGTCACGCTCCACCTTGGGAGGCATGACTGGCACCTGGTGTCCTACTAGGACCTGGACTACTGGACTAGCTGAGCCTAAGCACTTCTGGTACCAGGTTGGCGCTAACTCTGGATTCAAGAAAACGACGGGCTATATAATGGCTATAAATACAGCCTCCGGCCGACTAGGCCTATAGCCACCTGTAAGAAAACAACAGGTACCCAGAAACACTGAATCAATAGGGAACCTATGCAAGCCGACAAGGCCACCATGCTGTCTAGTTATTTAAGAATAAAGAAAACAAGTGCTAAACTGCTACATGACCAACGAGATCACCACTACCAACTGAATAAGGTCCCACACGGCCATCATAAAAAAACTAAAACATACACACGACCTCACACGATCGGTACAGCTAACCACAGGGAATATACAATCTGCAAGCCTATAAGAATACTTATAAGATGGTCGGGACAGGGCCCCGGCCTACCCATACTATACAACAAAAGAAAAGGAATAAACCTCTAGCTGTCTAGCTCCGGATGATAGGAGCTGATGACTCTATGTACTGGCTGGAATTACGAGGGATCAGCTCCTTGTTGGGCCCGCAAGTGTACGGGTCGTGCAAGTAATATAGTGACTCTTTTTGAGAACCGGAATGTCGAACCCACAGGGACTGGACCCATTCCTCTAACTACCCATTTCTAGTGTGATCTTAAATATCTAAAGTGTTGGTGATA
>JACEIK010001229.1:128937-144399 GCA_018107945.1 Datura stramonium
CACACACACACACACACACACACACACACACACACACACACATATGTATATATTAAAGAATTAATAAGTCCTCCCCGCTCTCCCGTTTGGGAGGATTTAACTAAAAAGGATTTAACCTCAAAAATTAATATCATGAGGCCCCCTTTTTAAATTTCATTGATTGAATTTAACTAAAAAGGAGAGATCTCGGCAGGTCTCTAACATTAGCTTCTAATTTATTTATTTTAAATAAAAGAGACTCGGTGAGGTCTTCTTTTTTAGCCAAATTCGATAAATGCAATTACTTTTAAAAAATTTTAAATCTTTAGAGATTGCATGAGGTCTTTATTTTTTTTTTCAAAATTTTGTATTATTATTTCATGAAATTATTTTTATCATTTAGGAGACCTTGTGAGGTCTCCATATTTAAAAAGAAATTAAGAAAATAAATAAAGAAGACCTGTTTTTGAGGTCTCCTTTTACACTTTTTTAATAGTGATTTATGATTATGAGCTTTCACTTAAAGCATGATTTATGATTATGGGTTTTTAGATAAAGCACGACTTATGATTTTGAGCTTTTCAGATAAAAGTATGACTGGTTATGAGCCTTCAAGCTACCTCATGAACATGATTTTTAAGGGGAGTAAATGATTAACCGAGAAGGATAAGTCAAATACGACAAGTGCTTGAAACTATGTATGCTAACGTAGAATATGGATCATATCGCTGGTTCAGGAAAATCCTCTATGTGCCCCTATTATGGGCTTATTATTTATTCTTGCTAGCAAATCATACCTGACAAGGTAGGAGATGATTTTGCGGATCAGGCTGAGATTAAACTTGATGTTCTCACATAGTGGATTATGTCAGTTATACTATTAAACTCCCCTAATAAATAATTAAATGATGAAATATGAACATTGAGGGCAACTTAACATGATCTTGAAACCATTTTGATTTTCACATGATTTGACTATAATTCTGGATATATCCTCTTATGTTAGTTATGTTTCGCATTTCATCCTATCATTTTACATAAAATACAATTTCATATGTACTTTACGTACTTTTTGCAAGGGAACTAAATTTTATAATAACATTCATTCCCGAATGTTGACTAACATGCTGAAAAGGTGGGAACGAGACCAATTAATCAATCACAGCTAAAACCAATGAAGCATCAGACTTGGGGCTGATCTTACTCATCTGAACAGAGTATTTAACTCGATCATGCATGCTATGGCACAAGAGAGACCGAAGGGCGTAAAACAAACATAGGACTAGATAGAACACTAAAAAGAATTCTTCCCCTTTAACTGACACTGAACTCATACAGACTGAGCCTTTGCTCTCAATTCATTTTCTTCTACAGAGTAAGAATTCACAACATCCAGTCTAACTTCATTTAAAGGTCTCATGAGCACGAATCATTCCTGACATCTAAAACTGAGCATATACATGAGATGACCTTTGGTCTGCTAAGCTACTACACATATTCTAGAGACTGAGTTCGAGCCAGTCATACTGGGAAACATGAATTAACACGCATAACTGATTCATAACACGAAAATGAACCTAAAGGATTTGCAATGTAAGATCGACTTCGCTATATGAAGCAGTTATCTAGAACTTCTAGGAGTCCGCACACAGGGATGGGCATAACTCAGCTTCAACTGAGCTACCAGAGAAATTATCTGGGCCTGAAAGGGTTGACATATCATGACTATTAGGGTTAGAACTCCCCTACTATCAAATGCAAGATCTGACTAGGCTCACATACTTACCATCTCCCCCTTAGCTTTAAGCCATCATTTTGAGGCTCCTGAATATTTATAAAGGTTGGAACTAATTCACTAACTCATAGCTCCCCTTTTCACCTCTAACCTTCACAACCAATCTCCTATTAACAGCTATTCACATCATACATAGACAACCTCTTCTAAACAACAACCACAAGCTCCTTATTTAATACTGGGGTTCTGGGGCTAGCATCATACAAAGAGTTATACAAGATTCACAACATACAAAGAGTTATGCAAGATTCACAACATACCTGTGGCCACTACTGGCAACTTGCCCTTATCCTGGTGTGCTGTTACGATATATGAGCGATTTTGATGATGTCCGCCATCCGGGATATATGATGCACCCTGCTGAAATGGGCGGGCTATCAGAGATACTGAAGAGATGGCTGAGGATCTACTCTCCCTCACTTTGCTGATGCGCAATCTCGGTGCTTATGGCCCGACTGACTGCACTAGAAGCAAACATCCGATCCAGCCATACATTCTCCCAAGCGGTGCTTCCCATAGCTGGTACACATCAGATATGTAATCTCCCTTACTCTAAGTTTGTATGGAGCACTGACTGTCGAAAATGCTGGGGCTGCCAATTTCTGCTGGGAAAGTGAGAGGTGTCCACCACTCGTCCTTAGCAAAGAGAACTATGAATCTCCTATCTTGGCCCTCTTGGCCTCTCTCTCCTTTTCCTTCACCTGCTCTGCCTCCATTTGTTGCGCGAATATCACCAAACGGAGAAGTCTATTTCCCTGTGCAACATGGCATTCTTGCACTCTTTAATCAAGGAGTCTGACACTCCATTCATGAACCTACTCACTCGGGAACTCTGGTCCGCTACCATCTCCGGTGCATACTTGGATAATCGGGTAAATTCCAACACATACTCTTGAACTGTCATGTCATTCTGTTTCAGGTTGATGAAATCTGCTGCCTTAGCCTCTCTCAACTCTCTAGGGAAAAACCTATCTAGGATCCTAGTCTTAAAATCATCCCAACATACGGGGCTTGCTCTAATCCCTCGACTATCCCTCCACTGACAAAACCATGTATAAGCAACTCCTTTTA
Organism: Datura stramonium; assembly: GCA_018107945.1. Classification (NCBI taxonomy): domain Eukaryota; kingdom Viridiplantae; phylum Streptophyta; class Magnoliopsida; order Solanales; family Solanaceae; genus Datura; species Datura stramonium. The sequence continues at coordinate 131,783 of JACEIK010001229.1, forward strand.
GCTAGTAGGAGGCTAAGTCCGCGCTCTCAATTCTCGTCACCCCCATGATGTGGGTAATATTTTGAATTTCTTCCAAGAACTCATACAGGTCCTCGTCTACCATTGACCCCAAGAACTCGGGTGGGTTCATTCAAAGAAAGTCTCTTACCCTTGTCGCCGCTACATTCCCATTCTGGTGAATACGAGCCATAGCTTGCTGGTTAATGTGGGTTGTCACAGCCTGTGCCAACATATTAAGAGTTTCCCGAAACTCGGCATGGGTAACATGGTCATCCATTGGGTTAGTCGGGGCTGGTGGTACCTGCTGGCGGTCATTACCATTTCTCCTTCCATTTTCTCGTCTAGGTGCTCCCCTTCCTCACAGATTCTCATGGGGTAGACCACGACTCGTCAGGTCACCTAACGAGTCATTCTTTGACACGTTCTAAGGCAAGTTTCTACTACTTTTTCTATTGAGATCCATCTAACTCCGGGGTATAATCCCGAGGACTTATGGGGTGTTGCACTCGTGAAGTGCCTCAGTCTTCAATTGTTGGAAATTATAGGTTTCGTCTTTAAGATGCAGCATCCTGGATAGTGGAAAGAATCTCTCTAAGAAAGCTTACTTGAGCTCCCTCTAGTTGGTAATAGATGTTTTTGGTAACTTCAATAACCATAATGTGGCTTCCCCAGATAGAGAAAAGGGGAAGAGTCTTAGCCATAAAGTATCCTGGTTGACTCAGGGTAACCTATACGCCTTGGATATTCCAACAAAGTTCATCAAGTACGGGTTGGCATCATCAGCTGTGTGACCACTAAACACCCCTTTCAAGTTCAATAACTAGATCATGGTGCTAGTGATATAAAATTTAGCCTTAGAAGGCAATGGTGGTGGTACAATAGCTCCGGTTGACCCAACTTCATCAATGTCCGGGTCATCTTCATTAAAGAACTGAGGGGAATATCTTTGACCTCTGTTGGCCCTTCCGTGGTGACCAACATTCACAACCTCGTCTCGAGCATCCTTCGCATCCTAAAGTGCAGTTTGCCGAGCTATCTCGGCCTGCCTAGCTTCTTCAACAATACGGGCATCTCTCTTCTCTTGGTTCTCCATCTTTTGCAGTGTTCTTTCGATTTTGAGATCCAATGGAATTAGGGGGTTTCCACTCTGATGAGTACTTGGCATTCACCAAGCAACAACCTGTGAATATCCAAAAACAAAAAGAAAATGTAATTTAGGAAAAAACAACCAAACCTCAAATACACGCAATTAATCTAATCTTAGCCGATTTCCCCAGCAGTGGCACCACCTTTTCATAACGCTCAAACTCATACTTCCTGACAAAGTATGAAGTGGTCATTGTCAATAAGAACCCAACTAAGAGGCTGGGTTCGAACCCACAGGAAATAGGGTAAGATCTAGACTAATGTAGGTAAGTGAACTTATTGGTGAGTTATCTCCAATTCGGGGGTTTCAAGAAAACAATGGCAAAGAAAAGATTAAAATTGTGATTTAAATCAAGATTTGAAAACAACTAGGGAAAGTGTTCCCCATGGGTTCATAACTTCTTCGAGTATACACACGTGATCAATCATAATGCTTACTTGTAGAACTGATAACTAGGGTTCATCCAAATGACTGGTTTTTCCATGTTTGATGATTTTACTCAATCACCAGGTTACGTCTCATGAGAGATTTCAAACTAACCATTATCAATAGTTCCCAATTTTCAATAGTTCCAAATTTAACTATCCCGCGACCACAACTTAAGTTAATACAATGATCATAAAGACCAAGGCTTTGTTGTAATTCTCTTTTCCTAATCTCTACTTCTCTAGGTTTAATTAAGTAAAGAATTCAAAAAAGTCCTAATGTTGTACACCGTTAAGAAACATTTAAAGATGAAGAAAATATAATACAGGCATTTTAGCATTGGTTTTGAATCACTTTTGTGTAACCCTATTTCATTAATCCACCATGGTTCCGACAAACCCTAGAGTTGTGGAGGTTTTAGCCTCTAATGTTTGTAACATTACAATTTGCATTCATAGACAAACACATAATTAAATACTTACACCAACAATTGGAAGACAACTAGATTAGAATATCAAAGAACAATCTCAAGAACAAGGTAGGAATTAAAGAATTTAGTCTCAAGAACGGCTCTCCAAAACTTGATAAAAATTCACAAAATAATATTCTTCACACATCTACTACTTTGTTTCTATCTTTCTCTAACTAAAATAAAACATGAAGGCTATTTATACAGACATTACAAACCTTTTCCTAAGCTAATAAGGAATTTTCCATATCTAGCATTGACTGTGTCACGACTGGACCTACGACCCGTAGCAGGATTGTACGGGTCGTACCTACTTCTCGTACGTCCTTGGCTGCTACAGATTTATCTAAGTGTTGGCAGGGTGGTACGACTCGCACGACAGTCCAATGAGTTGTACAATGCTTCAATGTTTAGGCCCTGAGAACTATGACATCTTCTGAAATTTCCCACAACTGTTGTGGTACAACTCGTACCTTCCTCCTACGACTCATACTATTTGTTGTGTCCAAAATTCTGCCAAGTATTGAAGAATCTTCTGAAGTTCACCACGGCTCATGGTATGGTTCATATGTTGGTACTATGATCCATGACTCTATTTGTACCAAGAGACTGTCTTTGTGCAAATTTCTCTAAACAATTCCACGACTCCAGTTATGGATTTTACCATCTTGCTATGGCTCGTACTAAGAGTCGTACATTGCCTTTATGTTAATTTAGCCTTCTGACTTTCACCATGGTTCTTAGTACGGCTAATACAATCAAGGTACGGCTCATACTAAGACTTGTACTTTGGCTGGTTTTCTGCATTTTAGGCTTCTTTTGCACATTTTTCCTACAACTCTTATTTTCCCTGAAATCAAAGTAAGAGTGCCTCATATCCATATAAACGTACCTAACTCCATGCTATTTTCTCAATATTAAGCATCAAAAGTGTTGTAAACTCACAATGCCTCAAGCACCTGAGCCAGTAGTAGCAGTCGCAGTTTGTGGAAGAGGATGGAGCAGGGGTCACGAGCTGAGGCCTAATATTTGAAAAGAAGGGGCCCATGATCTGTTTCAGTTTAGGAGAGGTCAGCATCTCCATTGCCTCTAGGTTTAGGAAAATGTGGTAGCAGAGGTAGAGGTTTCAACTCAGATATAGGTTGTCGCCGCTCCAGCATCCATCGAGGTCCTGACTCAGGTCCTGAATCTTTTGAGTGTCCTCGTGGGTAATGGGGCAGAACCAATGACTCCATAGGAAAGCAGTTGGGGATATAATATGTAGTTGTTGTGGCTCCCTGTATAGATGACATTTCGGAGTTGTGATGTTCCCGAGGCTGATAGCTAGATTGGTAATGACTGGGGAAGAGCATGACTTGTTCTGGAGGTTCACAAAGATGAATCCTCCTACCTTCTATGGAATTAAGGAAAATGACGCCTATGAGTTCATCATTGACTGCCATGAGAGGCCCTATAAAATAACAGCAGTGGAGAAGTATAGGGTGGAATTTGTCACCTTCCAGTTGATAGGTGATGCTAAGCTCTGGGGGAGAGCATTCATGATTGCAGACCTACGGGGTCACCACCACTGACCTGGACCGAGTTTTACTCTACCTTCCTAGAGAAGTATGTGCCTTGCACCCTACAAGATTGGAGGCGAGACGAGATCACCATCATCGAGCAGGGGACCTCTTCAGTTGCTACCTATGAGACTCAATTTCACTCACTGTCCAAGTATTGTCTACCCTAATTGCCTACTGAGGAGGAGAAAATCAGGCATTTTGTTAAGGGCCTACATGTGGGCCTTCAGCTGTCAGCCCTCTAGATGGTCTCTGCAAGTAAGACCTTCCAAGAATTAGTAGAGTTTGTGAAGAATGTGGAAAGGGTGAAGCAGGATAGGTGTGTGAAAAACGTTGAGAAAAAGGCTTTGAAGGTGAGTACTTTTAGTGGTTCCTTTGCTAGGACTCTTATTTCCCAAGGGCACTCGGGGCGCCCTATTCATCCAGCTATGCAGGTTCCGATTGGGGTCCGCCAGAGACCACTCAGCGACCTTCAGGTGCAGTTAGGAGCATCTAGATAATTCACTCATATTTTGGGGTTCATCCTATTTCCTCTGTTCTGACTCATAAGCCAATGATTGATAAGGTGTGCCATGAGTGTGGGGAGTATGGCCACATCTGCAAATGGTGTCCCAGGTTTGGTCAGGGAGGGCAGATTGTTCCACACTCAGCTCCTCGAGCTGCAGCCCCTATCGGGAGAGGAGATAGAGCATTCAGTAGGGATCGCCCATAACATAGGCGGGGCATTCAACCAGTGGTTATAGGGATAATGTTGGCATATTTTTATGCCCATTTGCCTTACTTTTATCCATGTTTTGCCTTGTTTTAAGTTCATTATCCTTAAGAAATGAACAAATTCATACTTATGTGTGTTATATGAGCTAACAAGTGTTTTGAGATGTTTTGAAAAAGGACTCGAAAATGGCCTAAGGTGTGAAGAAAGAAGAGTTCGAGAAAATTAACCTAGTGTGATAGTTGGTGCATCGTGCCAGACCCCCAACTTTAGAGAAATTATGCTCAGTTTGGTGCATAGGGTGATGCGGCTCGCCAGGTCTTCAACTTCAGAGGAATTTTTACTCAACAACTTGGCAAAATGAGTGGTGTGGCATGCCAGAAGCATTCTGGACTTGGGAAAATTTTCTATCACTCTGATGCAGTAAGTGGTGCAGCACGCCAGACCCTATAATGTGCAGAATTTAATTAACACCTTGGAAAATAGCTGGTGCGGCACACCAGAGGCTGAACTTTAAAGGAAATGCAAGCCACAGTTTAGTGCGTTGGATGGTACGGCATGCCAAGAGCTTTCCAAGATGGATTTTCAAGTCTAAAAGTTGTACTTCTTAAGCACAAAGATGTTACTTGATACCATGCTTATAAATATAACATCTAGGTCACTTTGTTAGGAGTCTTTAGTCAGAAATATCAATTTTGTACGCGGTCTTTGGGAGAAGAGACAACTTTATGTTTTTGATAGTTCAAATGGTGTTTTCTTTAGTTTTCTGCTTGAACATGAGTGGCTAAACTCTTGTTCTAGGATTTTATCCATTAGTTGATTGTTGAAGTTTTAATATTATTTTATGCTAGACTTTGATTTTTCATTCAAGATTGTTTATACTTACTTATTTTCATTGTTTATTCGTTAGACTACTCACCTTGCGAATATTATCTATTGGTTCTGGGTTGAACTCGGGAGAGGGAACCAAGAGGCTTAAAAGTAAGTATAGAATAGGTTTCAATGATATTTGTGAATGAGCTTAAGGTGAGATTTCATTGTCGAGGATAAGAATACCTATAAACCCTTTTCAGTTGAATGCAAGTATCTAAAATCATTGTCTCATGATTCTCTTGCAACCGTAGGAATATATGTATTAAGGTTCATGAGATAGTTCTTGGATGTTCGGGAGAATGACAAGAAATAGAATCATAACTTGCAACTAGAAATCTTGGGGAGAGTTAGTCTAGCTTAATTTAGTCCGAAAACTCAACCTGAAAGAGAAAGTGTAGAAACCCTATATTCTCTCATCATTTGAATTACAAATACTTGTAAAAATGATTTTGATTCATTGGTTTTATTTGCATTTGAAGTTAGTAGAATAATTTCCAAAACCATTTTCCCTTTTTTCCTGTGTTTATTAGAACAATAAAATAAAATATTAACCCTAAGCAATTAATCTGACAAGTCTCTAAGGGATCGATATAGGGACATCACCGTCCAATATTACTTGACGACTACATGTACTTGTGTGCGCTAAGGCGATTTCAACTTTTTGGAGCCATTTTCGGGGACTTGAAGATTGATTAATTGTTTGTAGGTTAGGATTTTTATTCCACTATTCAAATTTTACGGTTTTTTGTGGTTGTTGATAATTTCAGGTGGTGTTTTCTTAGTGTATTCTAGTTACTAGAAGTTAGGGACCACCCCTGGCTCAATTTGATCTAAAAATCAAGAGAACTTTTCATAGGTTAGCTATGAAAAAAAACCATGAGCAAGCACAGGGAAACAACTAGGAGAGGATTCCAGTGCTTAACTTTGCTTGGAAAAACTTGGAGAACGCTTCCAAAGCGATCATCAAATCGGCCATCACTGGAAACATTGAGTTGAAGGAGGGAACTGTGTTGTTGGTTTAGAATACTTTTCAATATCAAGGAAAGTCGCACGAGGATTCCCACAGCAATCTAATGATATTCGGGAGCATAGTCAGAACTTTCACTATTAGGACATGTCAGATGAGTGTAGCACAACGAAAATTTTTATCCAAGAGCTATGATAATATAGAGGCTCTGTTGAACTTATGTCATCTAGGAGTCAATATTATTAGGATTCAAGAAGAGGGTTCACAGCAGTCAAAGTGCTAGGGAAGCTTGAGGTTGATGGTGTAGTAGCAATTTGGGCAGATATCAGTCAGTTGGTGAATGTAATCAGCAAGTTAGTGACCACACCAGCTGCAAGCCAAGTTCATTAAGTTCAACAAGTTCAGACTCCACCGTCATCATGTGAGGCATGTGAAGGCCATGCATTCTTAGGTTGTCCACTAACCCTAGAGTCTATTTATTTTATGGTTCATCAATGTCATGGTGGAGGTTTTGAAGGAAATGGCTACAATCAGGGGTACAAGAATATAGCAAGTCCCTCATGGGGAGGGAACCAGAACTTTCACAGACCCCCTAACAACTTCCAGAGTCCTCAAGCCCAGCAGTAGGGCGTCTCTTTAGAGAAGACTGTGAAGCAGTGGATGGTTCAGCAAACTTAGGTGATTAATGAGATGCAAAAGTCCATCAACGAGTTGGAAAGGCAGATGGGGTAATTAGCCAATCAACAGAATAACAAACCGCAAGGGGCACTTCTGAGTAACACTAAAAAGAACCCCAAGGAGAATGTGAGTTCAATCTCTTTGTGCAGTGGAAAAGAGCTGGGTGAAGTGATAAAAAAAGAGGGCATATCAAAGGAAGAGAAAGTTGTGAAGTCCAGTCAGGAGGTTGGTGAGTCAAGCAACTCAAAGCCCAAAGTGGTAGAAGTCAGACCACCTCCTCCATTTCCACAAAGATCAAGCAGCAGAAGGAGGACACAACTAGTAGTAAATTTTTTAATATTTTGAAATAGATACATGTGAATCTACCATTGGCAAAATTGTAGCAGGAGGTCCCAAAATACGCCAAGTATCTGAAGGATATTATGGAGGCTCACTGAATTTGAGACAATAGCTATTACAATAGAGTGCAGTTGCCAGGTGCAGAATAAGATTCCAAAGAAGCTGAAAGATCCTAGGAGCTTCATTATTCCAGTGGTCATTGGGAGCAGATATGTTGGTTCAACACTATGTGATTTGGATGCAACCATTAATCTGATGTCTGCATCCTTGTTTAGAACCTTGGGACTAGATGAACCATGCCCCACCATAGTGACATTGCAGCTTGCCAACAGGTCCCTTACTTATTTTGATGGTTTTATTTAGTACATATTGATTAAAGTAGGACCATTTATCTTGTCGATGGACTTTATAATTTTAGACCAGGAAGCTGACAAAGCATGTCCCATCATTTTGGAAAGAGGATTCTTAGCCAGCACATATGCAGTGATAAAGCTGAAGTCGGGCAATATGTCAATGACTATGGATAGTTAAGAAGCAATCTTTGATGTGTTCATGGAAGCAAGGTTACCACCTCCATTATGAGGAATTTACAATGAGCACAATGATGGAGCCTGGAGGACCTAAGAAAGCAGTTGAGCAGTTTGTGTGTCATGGGAACTTAGCAGGAAATCAAAGTTTGAATCATCTCACTCGAGTGAAGGAGTGAGAAGTCTTGCATCATGCCACGAAACTAAATCAAGAGCTGCACGGGAGGCAACCCGTGAATGTTGTTTCACGAATATAACTAAGGTGCTTGATGGGAGGCACCTCATGTTTCTAAAACTATTTTTTATAGATACAAATAGGGATTTTCAGGTGAAAGAGTAAGGAAAAGAAGCTGGAAAAACTCTTATTTTGAGGTAATATACCTAGCGTGGGGCGCTAGGTATCAAACTTTAGAAGGAAAAAAATTTAGGTTGGAGCATTGGCCCCACGCCAGATTCAAGTGGGTGAAAATTATTTTTTGGTCCATGCATCAAATTTGACCCAAGGACCCTAAAATTTATAAAAATCATGATCCATACTTTTATTTTAAATCCCTCATTTATCCTCTCTCTCTCTAAAAAGTCAAAAGTAAAAAGACAAAAATTTTCTCTCTCCCTTCTCTCTATGTCGTAACTCTCCCTCCCCTTTTCCCCCATAGTTGCCTTCTACAAAAATCTTGGTGAAGCACACTTTCTCAACTCAATTAAGTAATTTCTTCTATCCTTGGTAGTTAATTTTGTAAGCATGCTCCCCTTACCCTTCTTCCCTAAGTGAAAAACTCAAATATCACCATTGTTGGTGAAAAACATGAATTTCATAATGTGGGCTTTCATAGATTTAATCTCATGTGTTCTTCTATTATATTTCTATATCCTTGTTAGGCTGCTTGTTTTTGGTTTAATCTTGTGATTCTAAGTTGTCGATGAGAAGAGGGTAATGAATGGGTTATTGCATGATTTCATGAAAATAGTGAATTTGGACCATTTTTGTAGAGAGAGAAATTGCTTAGATAGTGTGATTCTTGAATGGTGAAAATCTTGGGTTGTTGAAAAATTCATGTTAATTCATTGTGGAAAGTAGTAAAAGTCATGTTAATTGTTGTTTGAATTTAGTGTGACTACTTCCACATTTGGGTTTTTTGAATTGAGAATTAAGAATGGAGAAAGTGAAGGAAGAGGCTAAATTGAAGCACTCTTGAAAAGAAACATTAATTGAGATGTGAGAAAAATCATGAACATGGTTGAAATTGTAAAAGTTGGTGACTAATTTGGGTGGGTGAGATTTTGCATGATAATGGGGCAATTTTGAGTATCGTATTTGATAAATTCTCACAAGTTGCTAGTGAATTAAGTATGGGGTTGTTTTGCACCTTTCACACCTAATTAGCTAGTCGTGCTATTCATGAACTAACATTGTAAAGATCTTTTTGTTTCTTGACAGTACTATGGCATCCATGCAGATAAAGGAAAAGAAGTGGTAGTCACTGACAACGGTCTCAAGCGGCTCAAGAAGGTAACAAAGGGGTCAAAGTCATCAACAACCAAAGCACCCCCTACTAGGAGGTTCAAAGCAAAAGTCGTGGAGGAGCATGGGATTTAGTGGTTTAATGCCTAGAAAGAAGCAAAGTATTCTCTTGAAAACTTGATTGATGAGGGTCACCTTGCACTTGAGTTCCCTACCATCTGTGACACTGTCCGTGAATTGGGGTTGGGATATGTGTTTGTTGATCCTAAGGAGTGCAACCTCACTTTGGTGAGAGAATTCTATTCCAACTGGGATACTTTTGTCAAAGAGAGCACTAAAATCAAAATACTGGGTCAAGTGTTCGCTTCAATGCTTTCCTTTGCACACATGTAGTGGACCATCGATGTATTTCATATTGCGAGAGAAGACCCTGTATCATGATATTCTCCATACACTATGTGGTGAGCACTCAATCGCCTGTTGGGCAAGGGACCATAATGGCACCCATTCTACACTTTCGTTCTCCTACTTGACTAAGAAGGCTAGAGCTTGGGTTAAGATTGTCTCTGTGGTACTCTTACCTGGGACATACACCATGAAGATTACTATAGAGAGAGTTGTGTTGGTTTATATGCTGATGAAAGGGTTTCAAATTAACTTTGGCGCAGTTGTCAAAGATAACATGAAGAGGTCTAGAGACAACTACCATTGGAAGTATTACTATGGTAGTTTAGTGACTCAGTTTTTTAGAGAGGTCGGCATTGAGGAAGAAGAGGTTGATCTTCTTCTACCCCTAGTAGGGCACTTGGTTGGAAAAATGATTGATGTCACCAAGGTTAAGGAGCCAACCACTTTTTCAGCTTCACTTCTCACTCCTACCGAGCCCTATGCTCAAGAAGATAGTTGGAGAGGTCGCATTTTTGGGATGCTAGGGCTGCAGTAAAGATTGGAGATAGATCTGCCACTGATGAGGAGATGTTAGCACTGGAGGAGCGGTACCCACTCACTGAAAATGCGATGCTGATGTGCAAGGTGGGATCGATTTTTGAGGAGCCTCTAGATGATGACGAGGCCACAATATTGATTGATGGTGTTGATGATATGGATGATGAGGAGGAGGATGACTCCACCACAAGAGCTATTCAGGTTGATGACGCAAATGATGATGATGATGATCGGGAGTATAATCCTAATGATAACGACTGTGCTTAGAGGCCTAGAAAGTTCTTTTTCTCTCCCTATTTATATGTTTGATTGTGCACTATGGACAGTGCACTGCTTAAGTGTGGGGTGGAGGAAATAGATTTCCTATTTATTCCTTCTTTTCTAAATTTGTAAAGGGTTGTAGCGTTAGTTGTCATTCTCTATGGTAGTAGCTTGGTCTGTAATTTGTGATGGGTTAACTCTGGTCTATAATAGCTAGTAATTGTGGATGACTGTGAACACTATGCTCTGTTATGTGATTGTTCATCTCTACTTAGCTTTTTTATTAATTGATAGTCAATTTTTTTAGTGTCGTCGTAAAAGTAGTGACCCTTCCCGATGATAGATGGAAGATGACCATCTTAAGAGAAATTAGTCACAAATTTTTTCATTTTTTACGATGGAGTCGAAAAATCACTTGTGTGTTGTTGATATTCCACTTATAAGCTACGCTAGAAGTAATGAAGTGGTCATCTTGAATGCATAAGAAGTGAGAATTCTATAAGAGACACATAGGTTCTTTAGCTTGACTCAAGAAAGTCTTTTTAGGTGTTAATAATGAAAGAATTCATTCAATTTGATTGTGTGGATATGTAGCCATAGGAAATCGACTAAGATCATGATGTCATGAGAGGTGATCTTGATTTGTTGTGTGTTGTACATTTTTAACATATAGAACTTTCCTAGTGTGTATATGATAGCTAGTTGCTAAAGAGGTGAGATATGTTTAAGGTCTTTCTTTGAAAACCCTTTTTGTCCATAGTTGTTGTACCTTCCTTAACGCTATCCCTAGTTAAATCCCTTTGATTCGTACTTAATTTTCTTTTAGCCACAAAAGAATCTTATTCCTCTTTGTTGGGAGACCATCAGAATTATTTCGATCCAAAGATAGTCTAAAGCACTTTGAAATTTAATAATGAAGGTCCACCAATGTAGAAAGAGTTAAGGGAAAGGAAAGAAAAAAATAGTGATAGCATGAGCAGATGATAGAAAGAGGGGTGCCAACACAAAATAATATGTCTACTTGCTGCTAGTACATAAATAAAAGAGTAGGTTATTTTTCTTGAACTTATAAGTAGAAACTAGTAGTCAAGTAGTATAAAGAAGGGCATGAGAAAAGAAAAGGTAAAGAGGATTAGTAAAGGAAAGGATGAGCAGTTAAGGAAAGAGGTGGACAAGGAAGATGAGAAAAATGTCTTAAAGTTCTTAGGACTGGTAGCCACTACTAAAGAAAATCATTCCTACCCGTCCCTTAGCTGACATTACAACTATGTTAAGTCCTTATGATCTTACTTTCTTTGAACTGATTAAGTAGTCTAATTATACACGAGGGGCAAGCCTATGGTATGTTGCATGTGTATGATACATTATTTGTGAGAGTGAGTGTGTCTTGCTTATTATGTTCCAATTTTTGAATTGATAATATGAGGCAAGGAACATACTAAATAAGTAAGGGCATAAGGTGGTCCGAGTCGGCGTATTATGTGTTGCATGTTTCATACTTAATCATATTGGCCCTGTTTTGAAAAGACGAGTCAGTTATAGAGGTTATGTAGTTTCAAATCTGAAAAATTTTGTGTATGCATAATGTGGATTGTATGAATTGATGAACCACTTAGTTATATGCTTTGTGTTGGCTGCTTGAGTGAGAAGTGATAGAGGTGACAAGTGGTGAGAAAAGATGTTGGTGCGTACAAGTAAGGATTGTTCGAGGACGAACAATGGTTTAAGTGTGGGGTGATGATGTTGGGCATACTCTTACACTCATTTTGCCATACTTTTACCCATATTTTTAGTTCATTATCCTTATGAAATGCATGAATTCATGCTTATGTGTGTTATATGAGATAACAAGTGTTTTGAGATGTTTTTGAGCAGGAAATAAGTGAAAAAGGACTCAAAAATGGCCAAAGGTGTAAAGAAAGAAGAGTTCGAGAAAATTGGCCTGGTGAGATAGCTGGTGCATCGCGCTAGACCCCCAACTTCCAAGAAAATTGTGCTCGCTTTGGTGTATTGGGTGGTGCGGCATGCCAGATCTTCAAGTTCAGAGGAATTTTTGCTCAACATCTTGGCGAAATGAGTGGTGCGGCGCACCAGAAGCATTCCAGACTTGGAAAATTTTCTAACACTCTAGTGTAGTGGGTGATATGGCGCGCCAGACCCTATAATGTGCATAATTTTACTAAAACCAAATAGATGGTGCAGCGTGCTTGAGACTAAACTTCAGAGGAAATACAAGCCACAGTCTGGTGCAT
>JACEIK010001229.1:144482-156255 GCA_018107945.1 Datura stramonium
ATATATATATATAACATCTAGGGCATTTTTTATGAGTCTTCAGTCAGAAAGATCAATTTTGTACGCAATCTTTGGTGGAAGAGACGGAAGTTCATTTTCTTCCAGTTTTTCTTGTTTACTTTATTATTTTGATAATTCGAATGATGTTTTCTTTAGTTTTTGCTTGAACATGAGTGGCTAAACTCTTGTTCTAAGGTTTTGGCCATAGTAGATGGTTGAAGTTTGAATATTCTTTTATGCTAGACTTTGATTCCCCATTCAAGATTGTTTATACTTATTTTAATTACTTATTCGTTAGACTGATCACCTTGTGAATATTATATGTTGGCTCTAGGTTGAACTCGGGAGAGGGAACCAAGAAGGTTAAAAGTAAGTATAGAATAGGTTTCAATGGTCTTTTTCAATGAGTTCAAGGTGAGATTTCATTGTCAAGGATAGAAATATACCCTTCAACCCTGTTCAGTTGAATACAAGTAGCTACAATTGTTGTCTCATGATTCTTCTACAACCATAGGGATATAGGTGTTAGGGATCATGAGATAGTTCTTAGATGTTTGGGAGAATTGCAAGAAATGGAATCGTAACTTGCAACTAACAATCTTGACAAGAGTTAGTCTAGCGTAATCGAGTCCTAATACTCAACCTGAAAGCGAAAATGTTGAAAACCTAGATTTTATCATCATTTGAATTATAAATACTTGTAAAAATAATTTTTATTTATTAGTTTGATTTGCATTTGAAGTTAGTAGAATAATTTCCAAAACCATTTCCCCATTTTCATGTGTTTATTAGAATAGTGAAATAAAATGTTAACCTTGAGCTATTAATCTGACAACTATCTAAGGGATTGATAGTGGGACTTCACCGTCCTATATAAATGACAACCACGTGCGCTTAGGACGTCAAGGGGGTACCTAGCCTGATAGAGGAGGTCTGCAAATAGGCAGGGGTGGTACTCGATCCGACAAAGGGGTTGCACAACCCAATAGGGTGGTTTAGGCAGGTAATCAGGCCCACTTCTATGGATTTCTTGGTCGATTTGAGAAAAAGGCTTCAGATGTCGTTATCACAGGTATGATTCTTGTATGTGACAAAATTACTATGACTTTGTTTGATCCTTGCTCTATTTTTTCCTATGTGTCTTCTTATTTTTCTATGGGGTTGGATCTTGCTTGTGATGTACTTGATATTCCTATCCATGTGTCTACTACTGTTAGAGATTTTGTGGTGATGGATAAGGTCTGTCATGCTTTTTCGGTGGACTTCATAGGTTGTGATACTCGAGTAGATTTAGTGATCTTAGACATGGTAGATTTTGATGTACTTTTGGGAATGAAATAGTTGTCTCCGTGCCATTCCATTCTGGATTTCCATGCCAAGACAATCACCATAGAAATGCCATAGTTGTCTAGGTTGGAGTGGAAAGGGAATTGTAGCCCTACTCCTAAGAAGCTCATCTGTTATATTCATGCCTAGAAATTTATAGGGCGGAGGTGTTCATCATATCTATCCCATATTTTGGATACTATTTCAGAGGGTCCTTCCATAGAGTCGGTCCTGGTAGTTTGTGAATTCTTAGAGGTATTTCCCGCAGATTTGCCTGGCATGCTGCCAGACCGCGACACTGACTTCTGCATAGATTTAGAGTCTAGGACCCGACCTATTTCTATACTACCATACAGGATGGTACCAGTTGAGTTGAGTAAACTCAAGGAGAAATTGCAATAGCTTCTTATTAAAGGGTTTATTAGGCCATGTGTCTCTTCGTAGGGTGCCCCGGTGTTATTTGTGAAAAAAAAGACAATAGCATGCGGATGTGCATTGTTTAGTGTCAGCTGAATAACGTAACCATTTAGAATAAATACCCTCTTCCTTGAGTAGATGACTTGTTTGATCAGTTACAGGGGCAGAAGTGTTCTAAAAGATTGACTTGAGATCAGGCTATCATCAGCTTAAGATTCATGCTGAGGATATTCCTAAGATAGCCTTCCAGATCAGGTATGGACATTATGAGTTCCTAGTCATGTTCTTCGGACTCACTAATGCTCCAGAAGCATTCATCATCTTGATGAATGGTATCTTCAAACCTTATCTAGATTATTTTGTAATTGTTTGAACTGATGATATTTTGGTGTACTATAAGACTAAGTAGGATCATGAGAATAATCTGAGAATTGTGTCGGGGTTGTCGAAGGAAAAATAGTAGTATGCCAAGTTTACTAAATGTGAATTTTAGTTGGAGTCGGTGTGTTTTTTGGGGCATGTAGTCTCCAAGGAAGTGATTAAGGTGGATCCATAGAAGGTGGAGGCGGTCCAAAACTGGGCTAGGCCTACTATGGTGATAGAGGTACATAGTTTTATGGGGCTGGCCAGCTATTACTGCTGATTTATGAAGGGATATGTAGCCATTACCTCGGTATTGAAAAGGATGACCAAAAGGATGTGCCTTTCCAATGGTCCAAGGAAAGTGAAGAGAGTTTTCAGAAGCTCAAGACCCTTCTAACCACAACACCTATTTTGGCGCTACCAGTGGAAGGTAAAGATTTTGTAGTCTATTGTGATGCCTCATGATCTGGGTTGGGTGTTGTGTTGATGCAAGAAGGACGGGCCATTTCTTATGCTTTGAGACAGCTGAAGGTACACAATAAGAACTACCTGCGCATGACCTAGAGTTGGCAACGGTGGTGTTCACTCTAAAAATATGGATGTATTATTTATATGGGGCCCATTGTGAGGTGTTCATAGACCATCGCAGCCTGCAGTTTGTGTTCTCCTAAAAATATCTTAATCTAAAGAAGTGGAGATAGATGAAATTGTTTAAGGACTATGATGTTACAATTCTGTATAATCCAGGGAAGGCAAATGTGGTGGCAGATGCCATGAACCGAAAAGCAGTAAGCATGGGCAGTCTAGCGTGTTTGAAAGTTACTCGACGGCTGATTTCCAAAGATATTCAAACCTTGGATAACATTCCGGTGAGACTCATTTTAGCAGAGACATGAGGGATATTAGCCAGTGTAGAGGCTAAGTTGTCATTGCTAGAAGAAGTGAAAGCTAGGCAGTTTGATGATGCAAAACTGAGTATGATTCAGGACAAGATCTTATAAGAGGAATCTATGGAAGAAACAATAGATGGCAAAGGAACTTTGGGGATAAGGAGCGTGTATGTGTTCCCCAGGTTGGTGATCTAGTCAAAACTATCATGTCAGAAGCTCACAACTCGAGGTACTCTATCCATCCTGGGGTTACTAAAATGTATCATGACCTAAAGTGGCACTATTGGTGGGGCAAGATGAAGAGGAACATTGTTGAGCATGTCTCCCAGTGCCTAAATTGTCAGCAAGTGAAGTATAAGCATCAGAAGCCTACGGGAGTATCCAGAGAATGCCCATCCTAGAGTAGAAGTAAGAGCAGATAACAATGGACTTCGTGGTTGGTCATTCAAAGACATTAGTGAAATTTTACTATATTTGGGTCATTATTGACAGACTTACTAAGTCTACCTAGTTCTTACCCGTTCAAGTGACATATAATGCTGAGAGACTAGCCAAACTATATGCGAAATAGGTGATTCATTTGCATGGGGTGCCTGTTTTGATCATCTCAGACCGGGGTACACAGTTCACCTCCCACTTCTTGAGGACCTTGTTGGATAAACTAGGTACCGTGTTGGTCTTAAGCATTGCCTTTCACCTGCAGACAGATGGCCAGTTGGAGAGAACAATTTAGTTGTTAGAAGATATGCTTCAAGTCTGTGTGATTGATTTTGGTAGCTATTAGGATAATTTTTTACCTCTGGCAGAGTTTTGTTACAATAACATCTATCACTCGAGCATTGGCATGGCACCATTTAAAGCTCTGTATGGGAGGAAATGCAGGTATCCAATTGGTTGGTTCGATGCATTAAGGTGAGACCTTGTGATATGGACTTGATTAAAGAGTCCTTGGAAAAGGTTAGGGTGATTCAGGAGCGACTAGTAGCTGCTCAAAGAAGACAGAAACAATATTCAAACAAAAAGGTGAGAGATATGGAGTTTATGGTGGGAGAGCACGTGTTTCTCGAGGTCCACCTCGTAAAAGGACTGATGAGGTTTGGGAAGCGAGGAAAACTTAGCCCGATATACATTGGGTCATTTGAGATTCTTCAACGTATGGGGAGGTAGCTTATGAATATCTTTGCCACCAAAACTTTCAAGAATACATCCAACATGTCATGTCTCCATGTTGAAGAAATACCATGGGGATGGGTCTTACATAATCAAGTGGAATTTAGTATTACTTGACGAGAACTTATCATATGAGAAGGAGCCCGTGGCTATAACAGATAGAGAGGTCCACAAGTTGAGGTGAAAGGAGATTGCAACGGTAAAGGTCCCGTGGAAGAATAGTGCCATAGAGGAAGCCACTTGGGAGACTGAGTTTGACATTCATAACAAATATCCCCAATCATTTTGTAGAATCTGGTATGTCTCCTTTCTCGCTTTTGTAGGTCGTTCACGGACAAACAGTATTTTAATTGATATCTAATGTAACGACCCACCTATCATTACGAGGGAAAATAAGTTATAAATAACTCTCTTGCCTAGGTCATTGGAAGTAAGGTGTTGTGTGAGTGATAGTGAAATTTTGAAGCTGAGGAATGGTCTGTGTGCAAGACATGGGTGCTACTGGTTAAAGGGGACTGCTGCAGTGCAGGGGAAAACTACTGTAGTGAGACCATTAGCACGGTCGAAGGACACCATAATGAACTAGGAGAATTACCACCTGATCCGCTGTGGCGGCATATTGGGAACTAAATCAGGCCCCCTACAACAGAAATGTAACCGCTGCAACAGACCATAGGAGGCAGTAAATAGGTTTTAAGTGGGATTTCAGGGGTTTTATTCCATAATCCTAAGGCACGAAGTTGGAGAGCTCTGGTGTGAATTTTCAAGGAATAGGGAAATTTCATATTTCAAGGTAAAATTTCCTTGTTAATCCTTCCATCTTATGATTCGCTAACACCCAAAAATCAATGGGTGCTCTTTAACGGTGATTTGAAAGTTAAGAAACCAAAAACTATGAAAGTAGGGTAAGTTGGTTAGATGTTGAAGGTTGTCAATTCTAGGTTTGTAAGCATGTAATTAATACTCCCTAGGGTGAATGTGATGGTGCTAATTCATCATTTCTATAATTTGAGACCTAAGGTTCAGCAAAAGTGGGGATTTTAGTATTAAAAACTACTTGAGAGGGGTTTGAGGAGTAGAAACTTCATGAACCAGGTTTGGATGACCATGGTGAAATTAGAGTATGATAACTTAACTCGCTGGTAATGATTAGGATGGGTAGGAAGGGGGGGTTGAATTTCCAAAACCTTTTATTTCCCGAATAGTCTATTGAATCATCCTTTAGTCTCTTGTTTAAGATTTTGAACATTCCAAAGTGCTGAGGAAAGGCGAGGCTCCAGAAGAGTGATTGTTATTCCAATCCTTCAAATCGAGGTAGGTTATAGTTTAGAAGGAGTTAGAATTCTCATAATAGCATGTATTTGTATGAAATAATAATGTGTGTATTGGTCCCAAGATATTTCTTATTGTATTATTCCTTTGTTGAATGAAATTTCTATGATATCGTTACTTTTGTAATGAGGAATTGGATATTGAGAGGTTGTTCATATTTTTTTTGTATTTTCTTAAATTGATCCATGAATGGGTATGAGTATTCAAGTTGAGGGAGGTAAGATGAAGCTGCCCAAGGATCAAATAAATTGAACTAGTAGTGAAATACTGAAATATGTGAATAAAAGTGGATGACATGATTTGTCTTGAGATAAGTGGCTCGTGTCCGAGGGAAGTATCCAGGCGAACGATGATGATTGAGTGGCTTATATCCAAGGGAAGCATCCAAATGATCATATGAGTGGGAGCAAGTACTATGCTGGTACATTACATAGATTTCTAGAATCCCCTATAGGTTATGACTGGAAGGGCAGAAATAAGACCCTTTAGCATGTGTGTACATTGATGATAAGTGTTGGAGTATTCATGGTGATGTGACGGAGGCGTGTGCCGGGCATATCACCATCTGTTACTTTATTTTACTGAGTGTAAAGAAATAAGACCAGTTCGGTAATATGAGCACTTGAATGAATTTGAATTTCTTTCTATGTATTCTATGTATTAGAAATGTTGATGTGTTTATGATGATTTCATGGTTATTGTTAAGTTAAGTAAGAACTCGTGATGAGTTGTGAAATCTATTATTACTGGTTAATTGTATATTCCATGTGGTTATGATATATTGATTTTTGCACTAACATCTATGAGTAGTTTGGATGGTCGTGATGGGTAGAATGTTGAAAAAGAGTGAGAGTTAAAGGGATATTCATATTATTATTTTGCTTATATGTGTTATTATTTAAGGTTGGCAGATGATGCCTACCAGTACTGTGTTTTGTACTGACCCTACTCCTACACTTCTTTTCTGAGTGCAGACCTCTAACCCAGAAGTTCATGCGACCCCATCTCTAGAGCAGCAGCAACCTAGTTGAAGGTGAGCAGCCTCGAATGTTCTGCTTCAAATCCAGCACTGAAGATTTCTTTCTTTTCAAGACATTATTTATTTTGAATTTTCTTAAATTATTCCTCTCTAAATTTGGCTAGGTAGATGTCCATTCGTATAATGACTTTCAGGTTCGGGGGATGTTTAAGACAGTTGGATGTTATTTTGTTCGTTCCATTTAATTAATGCTTCTGCTATTTATTTTTATAATGTTATTGACTTGTATTTGTTGTTGAACTTGGGTAATTAATTAGGATTCACTGGTTCGCCCATCGGAGGAGATTGTATGGGTGCTAATAACGACCATTTAGGTCATGACATCATCTTGTAAGCATTACTATTTCTCCACAACATTTCAACAAAGGAAACTTCTTTAGTCCATAGTTTCTTGATCTGTTGATCAAGAATAGCAATTGGGACCTCTATATAGATCATCTCCTCATAAATCTGAACATCCTTAATCAGCATAACATGGGTTGGATCTCCTATGCATTATATATCTTCGATATATGAAACACAGGATGAACTGATGCTAACTCTACTAGTAGCTCTAACTCATAGGCTACCTTGCCTATCCTATAGACGACTTTTTAAGGCCCGATATATATGTGACTTAATTTACCTTTCCTGATAAAACTCATGATGCCTTTCATTGATGATACTTTCAAGAAGACCCAATCATCAACAAAAAACTCTAGTGCTCGATGGTACACATCAACATATGACTTCTATCGACTATGTGCTATCTGGAGATTATCTCGGATAAGCTTTACCTTTTCAATGGCCTGCTGAACTAGGTCAGGGGCCAACAACTCTACCTCACTAAGGTTGAACAACCCACTGGAGATCTACACTTTCACCTATATAATATCCTATAATTAGGACATGATCTACAAAGCCTATAATATCCTTCTACATACTTTGCAACTAGTAAAACTATCTAAAGACATGATAGACCTTCGTGGCACCTAGGTGTACTAAATAACTAGAGTAATGAGCTTTAGTCATAATCTGATCCTATAACTTACCTACATCAGGCATACATAAACAAGTCTGGTATCTAAGGAAATCTATCTGGCCCACACTTAAACAAGGCATGCTTCTGCTACGGAATGTTATCTCTTAGCAATACCAATTCCAGATCATCATACTGCCTTTACTTAACTTCAGACACTAAGGAGGATTCTGAAGTATTTTGAACTACAATGCCTCTATCTTCGGTACTAGCATTCGAATGTGCAACTTAGCTAACTATTATATAGCTCTCACCATCTCAACTCTATCAGCTTTAACATCACTCAAGCTACCCGTAGACTTGCAGCTCAATGCAACAACCACAACATTGGCTTTGCAAGGATGGCACAAAATGCTTACATCATAATTCTTTATCAATTCTAACCATCTTCTGTAATACCCCAAAAGTTCCTAAGACTAGACCCGGGATTTAAAAATGGAAGTTGGCAGAATCCGTGAAAATAATTCCACAGAACGGATCACCTAATAGATCGTTGGTCCAACCCACGACCCATGGGAGGCATCCGTGGTAAGGTACTGCAGGGGTGGAGTTGGGAGTAACAGTTCTGGGAATGACCCATTGCCAGATGTAATGAGCCATTGTTTGTTGTCGTGGTAAGACTGACCCTTGTTCAAGGATGAAGTGATGAGTCATGGAACGACCCGTTGCAGGTAACAACGGGTCGTGGTCATCAGCCGTGGAAAGGAGAATCAAATCTTCAGTCGGTGTAATGGAAGGAACCATGACTCGTTGGAAGGAATAACGAGTCGTGGTGTGGCTCTTAGGAAGACTTGGTGCAGGTCGTCAAGGGGGAAACAATAGATGACCCAATGGATCGTTGTCTGAAGGAACGACTTATCCTGTCGAGTTGTGGGATCGAACCGTATAATGTGAAGTCTGGCAGTGAAGACGACAGATGGATACCACAAGTCATGGTATCCAAGAACGACCCGTTAGGATGGTCTTTGTTACCACCAGTGCAGAAATTTCATGAATTTCATTAAGGGACATTCATATCCATGCATGCAAGAGTGATAGTCTAGAGAGGTGATCAAGGCAAATCCTTCAATGTTCTCTTCAATTTCTTCTTGGGCATTCAAGAAAGTGTAAGAATAAACTATAATCAGGTATGTAGGATTATGAATGGGTGAATCCTTTCACACCCATGTCCAATCCCTCTCTAAATCATGAATTTCCTAAGTCAAATCTATGAGGTTTTAACCCAATGCATAAAATTCCAATTTCTCTACATGGGCATGATTTAGATATGTTTCTACAATTAAATTATGATTCATGGGCAAGTTTTATATTATTTTCAACTAAAAATCATATTTCAAGTTTTATGAATTCAAAAGCCCATTGAAGAGAAGTTCATGAAAGATGAGATTTGTGATGAATGTATAATTACGATGAGATATTATGATGGAAAGAATGTTTTCAAGCTTACCATGTTTATAATAATGTGTTCGATGTGAATTGTCTATTTTCAAGCATGTGAAAATATTGGGCAATGTCCACATGTTCAAGTATGATTTATGATTTTCCGTATTAAGCTTACCACATGATTTTGGAGCGAAGACTCCAAATTGTCTTTCAAATTGTTGTATGGTTTGAGTTAAAGCTTATCATATTCATAATTTCATATTTGAGATGTATTTGATTATTGAGCTTCGTTAATAGAAGATGTTGAGCTTTGTTGAAAAACGATGGAGAGCATATGCATGTTTTTGGGAGTAGTGTCTAGCACTAAGTAGGCTAAGGGTCAATCACCCTATGCCTCAGAACTATGCGCCAACATAGGTTTATTCTTATATATATTACTTTAGGACCTCCCTTGTGAGCTATCCCCTGCCCTATTGGGCCACGAGCTTGATATCAATATCATGGTATCGTCCCTAGCTCTGGCAAGAGCTCTTTCAACTTGAGTGTGATAGTTGAGACCATGTAAGCTCTATCATTGTATGTCGGTTAAAATACGAGTCTCCCATTATTCCTCATGATTTCAGTTATGCATGTTCATCATTCATGAGATTTATACATCTATATATGTTTTAAAGTAGGTTTGACTCAATGTTTAGTTTTACTCATGACTATAAGATTTCAGCTTTTTGAGTCAATCGATTGAGTTATGATGTTATGTTATGTTATGATGAGATCATGATTTCAGAAAGAATGCATGCAAGCCCTACTCTCAGATTCTTATTATTTATGTTTTACATTATGCATGTTCTTAAATGAATATGCATGTTCTTAAATGAATTTAATTATTTAAGCGGTTTTACATACCTTGCATACTCGGTAAATTTCACGTACTGATTGCATACTCTATGTTGTATCATTTCATGATACAGGACCTGGCACTCAAACTCATCCCCGTTCATAGACAGTCTTCAGAGTTAGCATCTTACACACTTTGTTGGTGAGTCCTCATCTCTCGAGGACCATGCCTATTCAGATTACTCTATGTATTTCAATTTTAGCTTATTCGAGTTAGCTGGGGTCTTGTCCCATCAACTCATCATGTTTAGAGGCTTTTCAGACAAAAGAGATGTACTTAGATTCAGATTGTGTATTCCGATGTTATTTTTATTTTAGACTTCTTATAAGATTATTATGTTGATTCTTCAGTTTTATTAATTAAGTTAGATGTATGTTCATGTCATGGGTCGAGTTGGAATCTCTCGGCCTCGTTGTCCCATGTCTCAATCCGAGCCTCCATTTGGGTCGTGACAAACTTGGTATCAGAGAAATAGGTTTGAAGTTTCCTAGAGTGTCTGAAAGTTCCATTAAATAGAGTATTTTTCATGGGTGTGAAGTGCTCCACACTTATGACGAAGAGGCTACAAAATATTTAGGAAATGTTCCCTTCTTTCATGATCTATGTCGTGCGAGGAAATGTCTCCCTATCCTTCTAATTTGCGCTATTCACGAGTGTAGAATCATCGCTCCCTGAAGAGTAAATGGTAGAAGGAATAGGAATGGAGACAGCCATAAACATGGCAACGGAAATGGGCACCTGCAGGCCCCACTAGTGCAGGAGCACCATGCACCGGAGCCGGTTGCCCATGATGAATTTAGGGCAGCTATTCAGATGCTCACACAGGCCTTGACCACCTAGGTCAATCAGCAAGCAGTTGCGCATGTCCCGCAAAATGGCAATGCGGGGGCGGCTCGAGTCAGGAATTTCTTGAGAATGAACCCTCCAGAGTTCCTCGGGTCAAAGTAGATGAGCACCCACATAGGTTCATTGATGAGATTATGAAGATCACCCAAGTCATGGGGGTGAATGTAGTTGATTGTGCGAAGTTCGCCTCATATCAGCTAAAAGGGGTTGCACACATCTAGTTTCGTCAATGGAAAGATAGTAGGGATACTGGTGAAGGCCTGTCACTTAGGAGGAGTTCCTGTTGCGTTCCTGGATCGGTTCTTCCCTCGTAAAATAAGGGAGCTGAAGGTAGTCGAGTTCATGAATCTTAAGCAAGGGAGAATGATGGTGCAAGACTATGCCCTTGAGTTCACTCGCCTATCAAAGTACGCCCCAGAGTTAGTGGCTGATCAACGGGCGCGGGTAAGCAGATTTGTTCATGATGTGGCAGGTTATTTGGACAAGGATTGCAAAACTGCTATGCTTCACCATGATATGGATTTCCCTCGGATAGTTTTGTACACCCAGCAGATGGAGGTGGAGGCGGTGCATATGAGGTAGAGGGAGGCCAAGAGGGCCAGGACTGATAGCCACAGATTCTCACCGCCAAGGTCAGGTGGTGGACACCGATAGTAGACCCACCAGAGTTCTTCAGCCCTAGCATCTTTGGGAATGAGTGTTCCATCCAGGTCTAGGCACGATCAGAGGGGGCTGGCATCAGGCTCTAAGGGTCAGAGTAGCAGACCAACAGATTCTAGCATCCTAACTTGTCGCAGGTGTGGTCGGAGGCACACGGGCCAGTGTTTGGCAGGTTCAGGTGCTTGTTTCGGGTGTGGGAAGCCCAAAAACATACTTAGAGATTGCCCGACAGCGAGACAGGACTATGATGGGGGCCGAGGCCCAGCTTCTAGTTCAGCATCCCCACCCACACGCTCAACACATCAGGGGGCATCTACCAGCATAGGTGGCGGTTAGTGCACAAACAGATTCTATGCCTTAGCATCCCGCCAGGAGAAGGAGGTCTCCCTGGATGTGTCACTGGTATGTTACGAGTTTTCCATCTTAATGTATAT